>PVKB01003806.1:0-79142 GCA_004027205.1 Ctenodactylus gundi
ACCGCTGTTCCTGGCCTCATCACTGCAGAAGGGAGGGGTTTCTAGGGACAGTGTGCTGAGACTAAGCCAGCCCCAGGCACCCCGAGACAGGTGGTCCCAGTCTACGTGCTCCTGCAATTACCAGCCACACTGGCCCCAGGGTAGGTAGTCTGCACAGGTGTGGGAGGACTTGCCTCTCTGGTTATGTCCTGCCAGCCCTGTTCCGGAGATCCAGGCCAGCACCCCTCCTGCCAGCTGACTCAGCCACACCTTGGCTGCTGAGTCAGGGCTGGCTGCTGCAGGATACACAGGCCTGAGCTTGGAGGGTGGAGACCTGGTGCTGGCCTATGACTCTGTGCCCAGAAGGGAGCAAGGTGGGAGGTAGGGCTGGCCCTGGCCCTTTGAGCCAGCAGAGCTTAGATTAAAGCCTCTGACCAGACCATGAATCTCAACCAGTGTCTTTTGAAGCCACGTGACTACAAAGTCTCCAGGGACCAACCTGGAGAGCCCACAGGGATGCATTCTGACTGCCCAGGCCCTTCACACTGTCCAAAGATACCCTGCCACCTTTCACCCCCAAAATGGTCTTGCCTAGGGCCTGCCAGACCTCCTCTGACTCAGGACTGGGATCTTAAGCTGCTGGGCCAGCCTCTTGTGTATCATGTCCTATCTGTCACCAAAGGTATAGGGACCTCTGTAGGCTGATTTTTCTGAAGCCCTGAAGGGGAAGCCCCAGGGGGTTCCCCCTGCAGCCTGCCTCACTGCACTCTCAATAGGCTTCCCTCAGCCAGCTGAGGGGTGGGGCCAGGGCCAGAGAAGGGAAGTGCCTGCTGGTTACCTGCTGCATCCACATGAGGCCGCACCCCGAAGAGCCAGGAGAAGGCATGGGAGAAGCCAGGGGCCTCTGCGGACTCTGCCTCAGAGCCGTGAGGGCCTGTCAGGGACCCCAGGTCCTGTCTCCCACACATGTGGGATGGCTTTTCAGCACTTCTGTAGACCTTCCTTCCACTTTTACTTAATCTGCCTGGATGGGTCATTCAGTCCTTATTGTGGTTTGGATCTGGAATGTCCCCCAAAAGTATCATACATTTGGATGTTATGGACTGTCTATAGGACCATGTGCTGTTGGGAGACGGAGGCCCGATATGAAGGAGTAAATTATGGGTGTGTGGTGGACAGACATATGGCAGATTGGATTATAGACAAGCGTGTGGTGGGAGCCTAAACCAGGAAAGGGTGGAACACTGAGGCTGGACAGGAACTGGAAATACACATATGCTACTTCCTTCCTTATTGGATTTGGCCTCCTGCTTGCAATGTTATGAGGCGCTGCTCCCACTTCCACTTCTGCCATTGCCCCCCACTGTTGCCGGCCTCCCATGAACTAATGTGACCTAAAATAAACTTTTCCTTCCCTAAAAATTGTGGATATTGGGTATTTAGTCACAGCAATGAAAAAGTAACTAAGACAAATTGGCACCAGGAGTGAGGTCGCTGCCGTGACTTTATCTGACCATGTGGTTGGGAAGCCTTTGGAACTAGTTTGTGGGAGGAGTTTGGAAAGGCTTGAGGATGTCAGCTGGAGACGCCCTGGAGAGCTCTGAGCTGAGCTTAGTGGGAGATTCTGATTGGACTTAAAAAGGCCAGAATGCTGACAAAAGTGGAGATTGGAAAGGCCAGTCTCAAGAAGTTTCAGATGGGAAGGAGGACTTTATTGGCAATTGGCCTAAAAACCACACATGCTATGCTCTGGAAGTTTGTTTGCATTTTGCCCTTGTCCAGAGACTTCCTAAAACTGAGATTAAGGGTGGTGGACTATTTAATCTGGTAGAGGGAATCTCAAGGCAGTCTGCTATTCAGGCTGCCACTTGGGCACTGTTTGCAGCTCTTACCCAACTCCATGGCAAAAGATACGAGAAAATGACAGAGAAAATGATACCAACAGTTTGCAGTGCCACACTGAAATGGCCTGCAGTGGCGGGGCCAAAGAGCAAAGGGAAGTTGAAGAGACTAGAATTCAGGGGCTGGAGGAACGGCTCAGAGGTTAAAGTGCTAAGTCAGGTCCTAAGTACCCAAGTTCGATTCCTCAGCACCACACAAAATGGGTGTGGTGGTGCACGCCTGTAATCCCAGCACTCGGGAGGCTGAGGCAGGAGGATTGTGGTGAGTCCAGGGCCAGCCTGGGCTCTATAGTGAGTTCAGGACAAGCCTGGACTACAGAGCGAGACCCTGTCTCAAAAAAGAAAGAGAGAGAGAGAGAGAGAGAGAGAGAGAGAGAGAGAGAGAGAGAGACTGGAATTCAAAAGAAGCCAGTTACTTGGAATCAGGACCGCAGCAAAGAGGCCTTCAGCATGTCTCAGGAATCCGCAAGATCCCACTCTTTACCAATTAAAAGGTGCAAAGGCAAAAGATCCTGTTCTGGGATGAGGACTCCAGGGCTTCCCATAGGGGTAAAGAGGTTAGTGTTTGCCAAAGTTCAGCTCCAACAGTTCAGCAATCCAGGTACCCAGAAGCTGCTGCAGACATGACACAAGGGAGCCAGACTACTGACTACTGCTCAAGCAGGGGCAGATACTGGTGATGTCCACACGGTCCTGGCTTTATGGGTATGCAAAACGCAAGACTTGTGAGTCAGTAGAGGCTTCCACTCAGATTTCAGACAAGGCCTTGGAGGCCAGACAGTGTGGCCCTGGAAGGGCAGTGCATGAAGCTGGGAAGGAGAAGCCTAAGGTGTAAGGGAGTGCCTGAAAATTTGGAGAAGCCAGAAAACCATCAGCTGAGAAAAGCTGCAGGCCGTGACTCAGCCCAAAGATGAGAAGATGGAGGTTGCAGCCAGCAGCAATGCTGTAGGAGTGGAGCCTTCCAAGCCCTTTGGAGTTCACATCTTGCTGCTGCCACAGTTTACCCCAGGTACTAGACATGAAGCTAAATGATTTAACCCTTGACCTGCTGGGTTTAGACCTTGTTTTGGTCTGATTTCTTTCTATCCTTCTATTCCTCCCTTCTGAAATGAGAATGGTTATCCTGTGCTATTGTATGTTGGAGGAGGTATTTAACCTTTCTTTAATTTTCACAGGCGCTCATGTCACAGCCAAGAGTTTGCCTTGCATCTCCGAGGGGACTTTGGACTTGGGCTTTGTTTAGCAGTGCTGGAGCTATTAAGACTTTGGCAACTCTTAGAGAAGGATAATGCATTCTGCATGGGAAGATGAACATGAGTCTTTTGGGGGCCACGGACAGAATACTGTGGTTTGGATCTGGAATGTCCCCCAAAAGTATCATATATTTGGATGTGATGCATTGTCTACTGGGAGACAGGGGCCTGGTCCGGAGGAGTGGATTATGGGTATGTTGTAAGCTTAAACCTGCAACGGGTGAAACACTGAGGCTGGACCCAGAAGGGGCTGATCACTGGGATGGGACCTGGAAGTACATATATGTTACTTCCTTCCTTCCTTGATTTGACTTCCTATTTGCAATGTTGTGAGGACTTGCCCCTACCTCTACCTCCACCACGCCCTCCCACTGCTGCTGGCCACCCATGAACAGAATGTGACCTTCTGAAACTGGGAGCTAAAATAAATTTTTCCTTCCTTAAAAATTGTGGATGTCAAGTATTGAGTCACAGTGATGAGAAAGTAACTAAGATATTCCCTCTCTGGTTGCAGTGGTGTCCTGGCTTCCACTGGGAAAATTTCCTGAAGATACTTCTGGGGGAAAAACTGGCTCCTTGTTCTGTCTGCTGCTGGACTCCTGGGTTCTGGTGGGCTCACACTGGTGGCACTACTGGCACTGGGTGATATCTCCTCTACAGATGTGGTCATTCTATCCATCGGGTCCCAATAGGTGTTAGGACAAATTGGGGCAGACACATTGACCAAGCTGTGGGCATAACTTGGGAAGGCTTGAGAACATGCAGCCCTTGCTTGTCAGGTCAGCCTGCCTGCTACCCAGCAGGTGGAGTTGGGCAGCCAGAAACACCAGACTTTGCATGCACTCTCCCCTGACCCAGGGGTCAGGAGCAGACTCCCCAGAATTCCTGAGCAGATCTCAGGGAGAGGGTGCTGGGCATCAGGGCCTGCAGGGAGAGGCGTTGGAGTTGTGGTAGGATTTGAGGCTGAGTTAAGGCTAAAGAAGAGCCAAGCCGGAAGGTTCTGGACTCAGGTGGTCACCAGATTGAGGCAGCTGGGAGAGTTCCCTCTGAGCCTTGTGAGGAGCTTTGATTGGTTGGCTTCTAGCTATAGGGCCTGTGTTGGCCCCTAGATTTCTTTCCTGCTGCAACTTCAGGATCTATTCTCCTGAGTAACAGAACCTTCCTTCCCTCAAAAAAGTTTGACAGTATTCTTTCATATACTTGTCAACATGGCTGGAGATCCTTAGCAGCTGGCCCCTTCTTTGGGCCTGTTGTGGAGAGACTTCCTGGTCAGTGACCAACCCCCTCGTTTCCCAAACTGTCAGGTACAAAAATTCTGTAGCTTTTTGTTACAGGGAACTGGAAGGCACTGCATTTCCCATCCACCCCACGCTGGAGTACAGAGGCCTCAGCTTAGGGTGTCTCAGACCGTGGCAAGATCAGAACCACCTGGACAATGTGGTTAAAACCCAAAGGCCCAGCCCTTGTCTACATTAGTAAGCCTGAGCCTCCTAGGGCAAGCTAGCTCTCTGGGGGATTTCAAGGCTGAGCGGGTTCTTCTAACCACAGATAACCTTGGTGCTACAGGGGGCTGGTTGGCCTAGGCAGGCCTGGGGACATCATATACCTTGTTGCCAGGGGGCCAGCCTGCCTCAATAGCACTGGTGACCTCATGAACCCAGTCAAGAATTCCTGCAAGACACAGTTCCTGTAAGGTAGCTTTCACATGCCTGTAATCTCAGTACTCCAGTAGGCTGAGGAAGGAAGATTTCAAATACAAGCCAAGAATGGGCAATTCTGTCTCAATAAAAAGAAAGAAAGAAAGTGTAGGGCTCTGCGCTCTGAAAATATTTTGCTAAGCATGCCTTTGTGCAGAAAAATAGCTTTGGGCCCTCTGGCTGGCTTTGTCCATCAAACACAGCCTCATCCTTCGACATCACAACCAGGGGTGGGGACTACAAGTGGCACCTGAACAGGGACCTTCCCTCCCCCCACCCCTCCCCCTCTTCCCTTGTGGCTGATTCACAGTGGAACTAATAGAAGGACTCCGGAGAGGTACGTGATCCTGGGAAGTGTGCTGGGATGCCATAGAAATCCTGCAGAAAAGCAGGAAGCTGCCCTGGGAAAAATTTCAGGGTAATCATGGGTCAGGCTGAGAGCAAAGGGGAAGATTCTATGTGCATCTGAGCAAAATCTTAAAGGCTTCAGGGGAAAAACAAAGAGGAGCAATTTTCACAACTTATGGCTTTATATTGGTAAGTGCTGCCATGGGCTACCACCACAAGGAAAAAAAAAAATCTATACATGAAACAGGAAAGAGGTGATCTACACTTTCAGACAGGGTAAAACTACAGCTTTAAGGGTCTATTCTTTCTGTAATTTGCTGACTTTGGCCATTCAACCACTACAGACTCCCCTTGCATCAGAGGCAGGTCTCCCTATTGGGAAAAAATGAGTCTCTCCTTCATTCAAATACTAAAAGAGACTTTACTTTATAGATAGATAGAAATTTGAAGAGTGCACATTCTTCTGGGGCCTCCCTTCTCATTTTTATTGTCTCTACTTAGGGATTAACCAGGCATGTTCTGGAACTGTTGTAAAAATCTAAAAATCCTGTTGTGCCCTCAGCTTCTGCTCCCACTAACCAATTACTTGAGCATATGAAGAAACAAATCTCCCCTTATAAAACAATTGTTAGAAGGAGTAACACCCTTTCAACCTGTGCAGCAGCTAGCCAGGTTTGAGCAGCATATTCTCCCTTAAACTTTACCTTGTTTTAACTTTAAAGTGTGATGTCAATTGTCTTCTAACAACACACGAACTAAAATGTTAATTAAGTTAGCTCTATATTTTGGCTCTCATAGATAAACTAGCATGATTATGGAATAAATAAAAAGCAAATTGGTGCTTAAAAGTATTGCATAGAAATAGCTAACTCAATGCGCTTCTAGTTTAAGGCACGACTTCTAAAAGTTAAAAAAAAAACTGGCTCTCAAAGTTTCAAGCTGCTTTACTATTCAGGGTTTAAAATAAAACAAAAAACGTGTAGGGCCTCGAACTCTGAAAACATCTTGTTAAGCCTGCTCTTGTGCAAAAAATAGCCTTGAGCCCCCTGGCTGGCTTTGTCCATACACTGGCCACTGGCCACGGGCTGGGGGACAACAATAAAGGGTGGGGGATATAGCCTATCCTGAAAGCCACTGATTGAATCCCCACTACTACAAAAAGGGGGATACCATTGTGTTGTCATTTCAAATGGGATGAGGTCCAGGGCCTCCTCCCCCTTTACCCACAGCATGGATAAGAAAATCACCTCTTGCTGGGGTGGTGATAACCATGGATCTCCTGGTAACTTGAGCTTTGGGGAACCAATGTGGGGGTGCAGCAGTCCCCCAACACTCTCCTCTCTGAGGCTCTGCTGATGTCCATCCTTCTGCCTGTGTGCATGCCAGGGCAGGAGGGGCTTGCTACATGAAACGGACAAACACACATTAACTGCCAGATGAAAATGGGTAGAGATTCAGAAATGGGTTCTTGATAGGCTGAAGACTGTGGAAAGGTAAGAAGGAAAGGAGGTAGCTGCCAGGGAAGGCGGGAGATTTTGGCTGGTTGGCTAAGTCCCTCTCTTCCACAGCCTTGTTGCCCCAAGTGAGACACCAGGGGGGGCCACTTTGGCATCTTTTAGGCCTCCCCCCATCACACTATCATCAAGGGGCACTGTCAAGGGCTGAGTCTCACCACCCTGGCCATATCCACTGAGACATGGCAGGGATCTCTGGCCCGGCACTGGTGGAGGCCACTTGATGTGTGAGTCTCCTGCAGTGCTACTTATATCTGTAACTCAGGGTTCACCTCCTCAAGGCTCTGGTCAATGTTGGTGGTGCCCTTCACCTAGAGTACAGTTGCTAAACTATGGTCCACATGTCAACCCTATCAACCACCTACCTATTTTAAAAATAAAGTTTCAGCAGGCAGTGGTGTTACATTCCTGTAATTTCAATACTCTGTGAGGCAGAGACAGGAAGATTGCAGGCTGCAGCCCAGTCTGGGTTATTTAGTGACTTAGCAAGAGTCTGTCTCAACATAAAATAAGAGGCTGGGAATTAGCTCAGTAATATAACACTTGTCCAGCACCACACACTAGTTGTGGTTGCCATACATACTTGTCTTTCCCTAGCACCCCAAAAAGAAAAGAAAAATATATATACATACCAAATGGGGATACAGCTCAGAGCAAAGGACTTGGATATATTCTTAGTACAGTAAAACAAAAGTTTCTAGACTACTAAAACTATAATTATTCTTAGATGTAGGTCTGCTCAAACTTTGAAAACTACTCCATTGTGAAATTTTTGAGCTGTAAATGTTATCCTGTTTTATTTTGTGCCTTACAGTTTTAGCATTATTAAGACAATTTTCTAGTTTTGGAGGTAAGATTTGCTATCTCATGGTTGTTTAAGCTTTGCATTTCTTTGCTTACTAGCTTGGTTGGGTATGTGTACAACCGTGCTTGCCAATTATCATCATTATTTTGTTGTTGTTGCTACTGGGGCATAAACCCCGACCCCACGCACACTGAGCCAATTATTCTTGGCATTCATGGTCTGTCTATTGTGTCCTTATTTATTTATTGCAAAAGGCCATCTAATTTTAGTGGAGACTGGATCAGATAATTGGATAACATATATAACTACTGTTTATGGAGCATTTATTTTTTTGTGCCAGACACAATCCTAATAAGCACTTTGCATACTCTATTTTTCATCATGTGAACTTAGTGGAGAAGATACTATACTCACTTTGAAGGTAAGGAAGTGAGGTTTAGAGAAGTAAAACAACTTACCTCTCACTTGGTGAGTTTAAGGAGCTGGGCCCAGTTTGAGCCCAGTGCTCCCTGACCTCCACCCACTTGATGACACAGCCACTGGGGCCTCTGGTTACTTGAACACTGTGGGATTCATATGCTGACTCCTTCACTGAACAATTATGTACTGAGGGCCCCTGGGGCAAACACAGATCTACAAGGTGTCCAGGGCACTGGGCGGTTGCCAGGTGCCTTGGATAAGCTAAACCCACACTGCCAGCTGCTTTGGGTTGATAAGGCTGAGGGGACGGAGCTGTCACTTAATCCTGGAGAGTAACAGTGAGAAGTGCCTTATGGTAGCCATGGCTTTGGGAGCAGAAGATCAACCTTCTAAGATGCAGCAGGGCTGGAATAAAGAACAAATACTTAGCCCCAAGCTTTTCTCACACAAGGCCGCCTAGGAACACAGGGCTCTGCCTCCTGGCAGTTCGGGGACAAGCAACAAGGTGTAACCCAGGGCAAGCTAAGACACCAGGGAGCTCTGACTTCTGCACATCAGTGTTGGGCTCTGGCCTGGCTGGGCATCCATACTGCTGGCTCCATGGGATACATCCGAGCTGTGGTTAGCCGTGGAGTCTGTGAGCCTAGCACCTTGAGGGGAAGGCCATGGATGCACCCTCGCTAGAGATGGTAACAAGTGTGGAGGGATCATGTAAACAGATAAGTGAAGTATTTCCAATACAATTTTATTTGAGAATAGTTTATACCTTAAATTTTATTTTAGAATGTTTTTTGATTTATAGGAAAATTATAGAGTGTACAGAGTTCCCATTTAACTCATGGTCACTTTCCCATACTGTGATATTTTGATAATTTTGTCCCCATTAATGAACTAATATATATTCCTAAATGAAGTCCCTACTGCATTCAGACTGTTAAAATTTTTAATGCCCTTTATCTGACCCCAGAGCCAAGCTAGGACCCCACACTCCACTATCATGCATCCTCAGGCTCTTCTAGCCAGTGACAGCTCCTCAGACTTCCTTTTTCAGGTGGCTCTCGCAGCTGTGAGGAACAAGGCTTCATGACAACCCAGGATGTCCCTGCACTGAGATTGAACCTGATGTTTTTCCCACAATCTGACTGGGGTATAGAGTTGGGGAGAAAGAGCACAGGGCAAAAGTGTTCTTGTCACCATATTGTCACAGGTACAGGCTGTAACAGGGACGGCCTGTTAGGTGTTCACCCAGCAAAGAGAGGTTTCACAAGCTTTCCCTGCCCACGATCTAGTTCCCCCACTTCTACACACTCCTTGTTGGAAGGTCACAATGTATAGTGCAAACTTAAGGACTGGGAATTACATTTATTTGCATTATTTTAAACTAAATCCTACGAAACGTCAGTTAGTAACATAGGTGCACTTGCTGGTTGAATTCCCTACAACTCTGAAAATCTGATTTTGGCTCAGCAAACACTGATACTTTCCTTATTAGCAAGAGGTAAACAGCCCTGAAAGCCAGGATCACAAAGAGAGGCAACTGGAAACTCAAGGGCAGGGAGCTTGAGGATATGGTCCTGTCACTATGAAAGCCACAGGCTAGACTGTCCTAGACTGTAGAAAGGTAGATTTCTACTGTGAGGCTCTGGAGCAGGAACAGAAATAAAGACGTCTGTTCTGGTGCGACCTTGGTAGTGATTTTGCTACTTGTAGCTGTGTGGTCATGAGGCCTGTAATTCAAAAGGTCTTTTCCATAAAGTGACAATACCTGCTGGCCACCCTCAGAAGGCTGTTGGGTAAACCCCTTGTATATGCAGTTACATTTATAAGGCACAGAATGCTATTCAAATGTTAAATGCATCAAAAAAATTTCTGCTAAAAGGGATTCCATCCAGGAGAGTACATCTAAAGTAGTTCTTGGCACTACTGAGAAACAGCTACCCCTTCTCCCCACTCAGGCCCAGCAACCACCATTTATTCCAAATCAATCAGCCTTGGTTAGAAGCTAGTTGACAGTGTCTTCTATTACCTTTATATTTAATTTTCCTTTGAAAATCCTGGCTACAGTAGTAAGATATGAAATGTGAAAAACCACACAAATTTGAAAGGATGTGGGCACAGAATTTCTTTTTGCAGTGATATAATCTTCTAAAGTTGATTGTAGCCAGGCCTGGTGGCACAGGCCTAAAATCACAGCACTCTGGGAGGCTGAGACAGGAGGAGAGCAAGTTCAAGTCCAGGCAGGGCAACTTAGCAATGTAGAAACTGTCTCAAAATAAAAACTAGGATTAGGATATAACTCTGTGTAAGCGCCCTGGACCTGACCCCCGAGTACCACCAAAAAAAAAAAAAAAAAAAAAAAAAAAAAAATCGATCGTGATGACATTTACACAATTATAAAATAAAAAGGATAACTTTGTATCATAACTGAAGGCATGGGGCCACCATTAGCTCCTCTGGGACTGCAGCAGGCAGGATAGGAACCCAGGCACAGAGTGGCCCTGGTGAGCCTTCACTGAGTGCAGGTAGGACAGGCGGGGAAACCCAAGGGAGTGGGGATCTGCGGAGCACTTACTAGGAATTGGGGAGGTGGCACATTGAGGAAAGAGGAGAGGAGGAAGGCCTTGATCGCTCCTCATGCTGCATCCTAGCTTCCGTAGCATAGCATGGCAGGGAAGCCTGCAGGCAGCCTTTGTGAGTGAGCACAGATAGTGTTTCCTAACCCTTCCCAGAGTTCTCAGGAATAGGGGCTTTCCTCTTTCACATGATTTCCTAAGCCCTCAGTTCCAGTGGTCCAGGCAGGGCTATCTTTTCAGTACGGATTAGCAGTAAAAGTCATGGAAACGTAGGGCCTGCAAAACCATAATCAATGTATATAAGAATGTCCAACTGTGTGAGCTGCTTGAGTTAACATAATACTTGGATGAGAATGGGAACGAGAATAATTGGAAGATAAAATTCCAGCAGTCCAAGAAGCTGAAGCTGGAGAATCTCAAGTTTGAATCCAGACTGGGCAATTTAGCAACTTAGTGAGGCCCTGTCTCAAAATCAAAACCAAAAAGTGGGCTGGTGATATAGCCCAGTGCAAAGACCCTGAGTTCAATTCCCAGTATGGCAATAAGAAATAAATTCCATAAGAATTTGCTTCTATCCTTGCCAATTAAGGAAAGTCTTCCACATGTTACCAGTGAAGGCCCTGCAAATCCTGGCAAAGGAGGTGCTGCCAGGTTTTTGTTGTTTTTGAGACATGGTCTTGCTCCCGTGGTCCAGGTGGGCTTTGAATTCAAATTCACACTCACGGCAAGCCTCCTGCCTCAGCTTTCTGACTGCTGGGATTACAGGCGTGTGCCACCACACCCACCTAATTTTTATGTGCCGCTGAGGGACAGGGAAAGAACCCACAGCCGTGTGCATGCTACGCCAAGTGCTCTAACCCCTAATCTGGATTTCACCCTCTTGGTAAACTGCCCTCTCCATGTTGGCCTTTGGGATGTGAAATGCAAGAGTCAGTTGTCAGTCCTTGTCCACTGGAATTAGCAGCTTCTGGTACAGTTGGTCCCTCAGTGCAGCTTTCACTTGGCTTGTGGATCAGCATAACTGGGGTGTTCCTCCTTCACAGTCTTTCTCTCAGTTCTTGCCTTTTCCTGCAAACTCTGAACATCAGAGCCCAGGGCTCAGTCTCGGCTGCCTTTCTCTATAGTCACTGTCATGGCTGTAAATACTAGATTATGATGATTCTAGAATTCATATCCCCATCAGTCCTGTGCCTCGAACTCCAGTCCTAGGCATTCAACAACTGATCTGACATTTCCACTTGGATTGGCTCTAATCTCTCATCCAATATACACAAAATAATCTTAATCTCCCTCTTTCTTTTTTTCTCCTTTTTTGGACTGAACCAGGGTCTTGCACATCCTAAGCAAGTGTTAATATTGAACTACATCTCAGTCCCCCAAATACCCTTTTGCTCTCTTAGGTGCTCAAGTCCCAAGCCCTAATGTCACTTACAACCCCATCCTGAGTCATCCATTCATCATGAAGTTCTGTTGGCTCTACCTTCAAAATGCTCCAGGATTTGACCCCTCCTCCCTCACTGTGGTATTGGTCCAAGTCACCACGGTCTCTCTGGATTCAGACAGAAGATCCCTAACAGATTCCTCCTTCTAACGTTGTCTTGGATCCACTCTCACTCAACTTGGTAGCTAGAAGGATTCTTTAAACTCTTAAGTTAGGACAAGCCACTTTTCAACCTGTACCCTGCCCTGGCTCTTTGTCCTGTACAGGAAGAGCCACAATACACACAGGGGACAGCAAGGCCCTGCACAACCTGTCCTCCCTCATTCTTTACCCTGTCCTTTGTAGCTCACCAACCTTGAACTCACATATAAGGGTGATTTCACCCTTTGCCCTAGAATCACAAATTTCACAAGTTCATAGAGAGCAGACCTGCATCAAGATTTGTCCTGGCAAGGATCTGAACCTTAGACAAACCTGTAAGCTCTTTTCATATAGCTCCATCTCCAAGTGACCAAAGCCAGCACCCAGTTTTAAGAACACCAGGCTGCTGTCCACCAAGGCTTTACAGTAGCCCCCTTTTACTCCCTCCCCAGTTCTACCCTGGCTTCTCTTTCCCAGGAAGCTGTTAACCACTCAACCCCGGTTTCTTCGGCCTATCACAACCGAACAGAAATCTTCTCTAACCACCATGACAGCAATGCCTCTAGGATCAGGATCACAGGTGATCTCCCCGAGCGAACTCCACTTTGACAGGTCAGTTTGGTTTACAGAATCCGAAGGCTTCTTAAAAACCGTCTTGACAAGATATGTATGTTCACAAAATGCTCAAGATCAACGTAAACCTTAAATTTTGTACTTATACATATCAATAAAATGGGGGGGGACCCCTCTTCAAAACCCGCTTCTGACGTTATGCTCAATTTGGGTGTCACTGTTCCTTTGAGTGCTCCTTCACCCGTGTGTCACCTCACAACATAACACTGTTTTTCTAGCCCAGCCCTGCACCTCGAACCCCTCTGGGAGAGGTTCCTTCCTTCCTCCCTCCACGCGTCTCTGGCCCAGTTCTGCGCTCCCCTCTTCCGGTCCAGCACTCACCGCAGTCAGATCAACCGGTACTTCGGGGGACACTCAAAAGCACAGTAGCTGCGATAAGGAAAAAAGAAGGAGGAGAAGAAAAGATTTAACTCAATAAAACCCACGACTAACAAAGTTATCAACATTTAAAGTCAGGTCCTCGTCCACCCTCCAGGAGGCCTGGTGCCCAGAACCCCGGAACTCTCCTACCCTGCGCTCCGCGGCTGCGGGATCCTCAGTTCTGTCGTCCGCTTCGCCAAGGCGCAGCTCAGGGCAGCCCGGGATACCTGGACCCACGGAAAGCCGACGCCCGGCCGCTAGGAGCGGGAGGCGCAGGAGCCCTTCCCGACAATGGTACCGGGAACGCAACTCGGTGGGCGGGCCCTCGGTCGCGACCCGGAACTCGCCGGCCCGAAGGGGGGAACTGTGGTGCTGACTCGCCCTACCACGCCTTCAAGGTTCCCGCCGGCAAGAAAGGAGCGCCCGGGGCGGAGACGACAGGAACGGCCCCACGCCGCCCCGCCCTTTCTGTAAGCTGCGACCAATGGAAGGGCCAGATCCCACCCACAGCCCCGCCTCCCCGGGCCCGGCCCCGCCCCGCGGTAACAATCCCGGCCCACGGACCAATCCCGGCGCTGCTCTGTGTGGGCGGGCCAATACCGGGCAGCTCGGCGCGGACTAGCCAATCTCAGCTCAGTTTGGTGTCGCGTCAACCGCCGACGGCCAAACAGAAAAGTTTAGTAAACAGCGGACGGGGCCGCGGCGGCCGGCGCGTTGGGCTTCGAGGCCTGTGGTGGCTGGCGGAGAGGGCGGCCGCCAGGTGAGAGGGGCGCGGGGTGGCGCGGGCGCGAGGAGGAAGGGACGTCCCCGGCTCCCCTTGCTGCCTGGGTCCCGTCCCAGACTGAAGGGAAGTCCGGGTCCCCTGTACCCCCACCTTTTTCCTCCTCCCCTCCTCCCCCGGCCCGCGGGTCGGAAGTGAGTAGGGCTCAGGTTTCGGGACGGCGTTCCTCGGTTGAGTGTTTCGGGTCCCCCTAGACACGGTCGGACCGGGTCGTGTCGGGTCCTCAGTTCTCTTTCGGCTCTTTTGAAATGATACCCTCAGGTTTCTGAGCACGGGTGCGTATCGTGCATGGAGAAGTCACCGAACTTGAGGTGACAGACGGTGCACGCCATTCCCCGCACCACTGCGGTGGGTGGGCTCGCTTCTCCGGCCTCCGAGCTTGTTCACGGGTTTCGGGGAGGTCCGGTCAGCCTTAATATTTTTTATGCTTCCCCGTCCCCTGAGACGGGATTACATTCCTTTTTCAAACCAAGTCTGTAATTGGATTTTTTTTTTTTTTTTGAGACAGGGTCTCTGTAGTCCAGGTTTGTCCTGAACTCACTTTGTAGCCCAGGTTGGCTTTGAACTCAGCTGTCGCCCTGCTTCAGCCTCCCCAGTGCTGGGATTACGGGCGTGTGCCACCACGCCCAGTTTATATGGTGCTGTTGGTGAATCAAGCCCTGGGCCCTGCGCTTGTTAGGCAAACACTCTAACTGCTGAGCTTACCCCTCCAGCCCTGTAATTGGATTTTTAAAATGTAAAATACCTTCCACTTGTAAGGCTGGTTGGGAAGGAAGGGAGGAATCACAAACTTAAATGGGAGAAATTTAGGAGTCTGTAGATTTATTACCTTGATCGTAGGTGTAACGTGTGTATATTTTAAACATGTGCACGTTCAACAAAACTTAACCACATTTTACACTTTAAGTCTGCAATTTGTTGTATTGTCAGTTTTATCACAAAAATTTTAAAGTAGCCAAAATAGATTTACTACTACAAAAGAATGTGTAACACCATATAGTATAGAAAGATAAAGCAGGGAAGGAATGTAAGGGAGGACAACAGGAGGGACAGACGCAATCAATATATTATGTCCATGTAGGAAAGTCCCACAGTGGAATTTAGTATTTTGTGAAATATAAATATATTAGTAATATAAATATATATGGAAAAGGTAAGACAAAATATAAAACAGTAAGAATGACGCCTTCCGTTTACCAAGACCTGGGTCATTACTATAGCTTGCATCGTAATACGAATTTCTTACCTATCTATGCTTCTGCCTCCTCTTAACAAGGTAAACACTCTATAGTCTAGTGGATTTTGTTTTTATTATCCTCTTGCCTTTTTTTAAAGTTTCTTCTCTTGATATTTGTATCTCCACACAATTTTGTCCTTTAGTTTTCTTTTTTGAACTTTAGAAAAATACCATGTGACTGTAGTTTATTCATTTCATTGCTTTATATTGTTGTGTGATTCTTCATGAACCATGGGTAGTGTTGCTTATTTTTGCTTTTAACAGGTATACTATATGAATAATACTTGTTTGCAGTTTCTGTTGCCCAAGTGCATTTCTCTAGAGTAAATATTAATACTTAATGTAGGTTGCATTAGAAAGTGTTAGATCATCATGTTAAAATAGATTGAATTTACTAAGAAACAAGAATGAAAAAAATCAGGATTCTCTCATTCGTAAAATGGGAGATAACTGTTGTGATTAGTTCCTGTTTGTTGAACATTTGCATGAGAAACCAGGATTACCTCGTAAAGAGTCTGGTACCATTTGGTATCCTTTTTCAATGCAAAAGTAGTAAATCTGCCCTGACATGCAAGTATGTAATCCCTGCTACTATGGAGGCTGAGGCAGGAGGATCTCAAGTTTGAGAGCAGTCTGAATAGTTTATGGAGACCCTGTCTCAAAAAATAAAAGCGACTGGGGATATACCTCAGTGGTGTAGTGTTTGCTGAGCATGATCAGATCCTGGGTTCAAGTTAGTTCTGAAAAATAAATAGCAATAGAAACAAAAAAAAAACATTTGATGTTACATAAAATAAATAAAACCCCTATCCCTCTTAAGCAAGTTACTTTAAAAATCCTGAGCAAGTTACTTTACAAATATCTTTGCATTACTCTTAAAAGAAACCTGTGGTAAGGGCCTGGTAACAGTTTTGCCTTGACTTCAGTAAGCACCTGGCAGATGGCAGAGCTTTTTAGGAAATCATTAGGACCAGGTGTTTCTCTGCAATTCATCCTATGTCTTTTGGAGAAAGACTGTTGTTACGTGGTGGCTATTTCAGGATTTGTTAACCCCACATTTAAGTAAAGTTTAGTTTTTGAGTGCTCCAAGGTGTGCATTCTGGGTGATCTGTTTTATTAAGCTAGCAGCAGTACAGCAACAAATTAGGGAACTGTATTTCCTTAATTTTCTGAAGATGGACTGTGTGAGAGTACAGGTGATGTTACTGTAGAGCTTTGAACATCTGTATTTGTCAAAGGATGAGAGTGGAGCATTTTCGTATCAGCAGCTTGCAGACAAGTCAGGGATTTTGTTTTGTTTTGTTTTGTTTTGACCATGACAGGTTATCCTTTTTTTTAAAATGAATTTTTGTATTGATTGTAAGTACAATGGCAGTATATACATTATTTTTCTCTCAGACTTTGAGAAGGAGCAAAAAGATACAAAGAAAAGCCTCTTTCTTATCAGGTCATGAGGTAGAGGCAGGAGGATTTTAATTTCATGCTCAGCCTGGACAACCTAGTGACTTGTTGAAACCATGTCTCAAAGTAGAAAAAAGGGCTGGGGATGTAGCTCATTGCTGAGGTCCTAGATTCAACTCCCAGTACTGAAGGAAAAAGAAAAAAAGAAAAAGAAGGGACTGGAAGCATAGTACCACAGTTAAAGCTCTAACCTAACAATTGCAAGGCCCTAGGTTCCATTTGCCAGCACCACATAAATTGGCCTAGTCACAGCACTCTGGAAGCTAAGGAGGGGTGATTGCTGTGTGTTCAAGGCCAGTGTTGGCTACTTAGTAAGTTCAGGACCAGCCTGGTCCAGAGTGAGGCCCTGTCTCAAAAAGAAAAGAGCCACTCAGTCATCCTTACCTATAAGTAATTTCTGTTAATGTTTTTCAGATATACCCTTAGTCTTTTTAAAAATTTTATTCATTTATTTTTATGGTACTAGGATCTTTGCATGGAGTCGTACCTCTCGCCCATTGATTGATTGATTGTAATATTGAGGATTGAGCCCAGGTCCCTCACACTGAGTTTACGTTCCAGCTGATTTTATTTTTGGTCTTAAAACAGGTCCTGCTGTGTCACTGAATTGCCCAGGCTAGCCTGGAATTTGTGATCCTTTTGCCTCAGCTTGCCAGGGTGCTGGGTCATAGGCCTGCATCACTGTCCCTGGCTGTAATCCTTTGCTGTTTATAAGATGGTAGTAGTCATTTAATTCTTGATTCAGCTTTTGTTTCCCCGCGGTCTTCTCTGTCTACTGTAAAAATCAGTCCTTTGAGGTTGGGTGTGGTGACACATGCCTATAATCCCAGCACTTGGGAAGCTGAGACAGGAAGACTGCCATGAATTGGAGGCCAGCTTGGAATGAGTTCAGGACCAGTCTGTATTGCAGAGTGAGACACTGTCTCAAAAAAAAAAAAAAAAGAAACTTTTGAACATGTATCTTAGGTTATTGGCTCAGAATCCTTCAGTCGCTCTGCTCTCACCCACCCCCTTCCGTTGAACCAGAGACTGCTGAGCTAAGCTATGTCCTTATATCTGTCTCTTTTCTCTCTTCAGTATTGGAAATTAAACCCAGGGTCTTTATGCTGATGTACATTTCCAGCTCTTTTTTAGGTTGTTATTTTTGAGATGGGATCACTAAGTTGCCCAGGCTAGGTTCCAACTTGATATTTTCCTGTTTCTTCCTCATTGGTAACTGGGGCTAACGGAAGTGTGCCTCTGTTCTGTTCTTGGCTCTTCAGTGGCTTTTCAATACACACAAAAAATTTTGTATTGTTATTTATGTTTCTTAGACCATTGATACCTATAAAAATGTAATGTAAGCCACAAATGGAAGCTGTACTAAATATTTCAGTTTTTTTCTGATAGCCACATTATATAAAGAAGAAAAATAGGTGAAATTTATTTTTATTGAATATACAACATTTTATAGCCCTGTTTAATTTCCTTTAATCTGGTATGAAATTCTCTTGCAGTATGTTTCATTCCATCTAGCCATGTTCTGTATGCTTGCTGGCCACAGTGACATGGTTACTGGGTGGGACAGTGCTGCTTCAAGACTCTTTGGGCCAACCCTTTGTCAGACACTTACCTGCCATTGTCCCCCTCAGTCAGGCCCGTCTGCCTGTCTATCCTTTCTAAAATTCTTGAGCATGCCAAGTTTATTTTCTTAAAATTGTTCCTCAAAGAGTTCCAGTCCTATTTGTACTTGGCTGCCACGCTTCAAAGATGCCCTTATAGTCATAGTCATAAACCTCCCCTAATTTATTTCTGAAATTACTGCCTTTTTCAGGTATTATTTGTATCCCCTGCTGCATGTAAGCTGCTTAGGGCAGGGGCTGCCTTGTGATGACTACATCTGAAACTTAAACGTGTGTGCCATGTCAGCCTGGGAACGTTCTATATGTTCACTAGTCATGCGTGTCACTTGCTTCCTGTTACAATGTGGTGAGATCATCTTGGGAGCAGTGTCTTTCTCCATGTTTCTCCCTATTCTTTAGGAGTCGATCTCAGTTTGGCAATTTTTTTTGGTCATTGTTTTTTTCTTTATGCCATTTTATTTTCTTACATACATATCTCGTCTTGGATTTTTTTTTAAAATTCTCTTTACCCTCCCCACTCCCTCTCCTCCTTAACATTCCTTTTCCTGATTCACAAAGTCTGTCTTACTTTCTTCCATCTCTTTTTTTTTCTTTTTTTTAATGTTTGGTTTTCTCATATGAGAGAAACCATGTGGTATTTAACCCTGTGTGTCTGATTTATGTTGCTAAGCATAGTAGCCTCATGGTGTATCCATTTTCCTACAGATGATTCAATTTTATATTTAAGGCATAGTACTCTGTTGTTTAAATGTACCGTATCATCTTTGTCCGTTTATCTGTTGCTGGGCATAACTGGCTTCTTCCAAAATGGAGCTATTATAAATTCTAATGCTATAAACGTGAGTATGCGTGTATCACTTTGGTATGATGACTTTAATTCTTTTGTGAAGATACCTAGAAGAAGTGTCTGAGTCAAATGTGATACCTACTTCAGTTTTTTGAGCAATTTTAAACTGGTTTCCATAATGGTTGTACCAGTTTACAGTCTTACTAACAATGTAGAAGTGTTCCTTTTCCCCTGTAACTTCACCAACACTTACTGCTTCTTAAGTTCTTGATATCAGCCATTCTTACTGTAGTTAGATGAAACCTCAGTGTTTTAATTTGAATTTCTCTGATGGCTAAAGAGGCTGAACATTTTTTCTTGTATTTATTGGCCATTTGGACTTTTTCTGAGAACTGGCTATTCATTTTCAGTTGCCCTTTTTTTGATTTTTTTTTTTTTTTGGTTTTGGGAGTCTTATTTTATTTTTTCAGTTTATGTCTGAGGAGTAACGGGCAAAAAAAATTCCTCATTTTGTTGATTCTTTCTTCACACTTTTTATTGTTTCCTTTGCTGTCCAGAAGTTTTTTAATTTGAGATAATCTCATTTGTTGATTTTTGTTTCATTTGTTGATTCTTCGTGTTATCTCATTTGCTTGGGGTGTTTTATTGAGATAGTTCTTGCCTATGCCTATGTCTTGAAGGGTTTTGCCTATATTTTCTTCCAACAAGTTTAGTGTTTCCATTTTAATGTTTAGATCTTTGATGCATTTTGATTTGATCTTGGTACATGATGAAAGATGTGGGTCAACTTTCAATCTTCTGCATGTGGCTAGCAGCTTTCCCAGCACCACTTATTGAAGAAGCTGTCTTTACTCCAGCATAAGTTTTTGCCCTCTGTTAAAGAACAGGTGGGTTATCTCTGCATTCTCAATTATGTTTCATTGATCCACCTGTCAGTTTTTGTGCCAATACCATATGGTGTTATCCTTGTTGCTTTGTAATATAAATTCTTATCTGGTATTTTGATGCCCCCTGCTTTTGTTTTGCTGCTTAGGATTATTTTGGCAATTCTGGGTCTCTTGTGGTTCCATATAAATTTTTGATAGTTTTTTGTATTTCTGTGAAAAATCCTGTTATCTTGGTTGGGATTGCATTGAATCTATATATCAGTTCTGGTAGTATGGCTATTTTGGCAGTGTTGGTTCTGCATATCTGGGAAAAAGGGTTATCATTCTGTAATACTCTGTTCAATTTCTTTTTTCAGAATAATGTTGTTTCCACTTCCTTAGTAAGGGTATCTTTTACTTCCTTAGTTAGGCTTATTCCTAGGTATTTAGTTTCTTTGAGGCTACTGTGAATGGGATTGTTTTTCTCATCTCTTTATCTGTGCTTTCATTGTTTCTGTAGAGGAATGCTGTTGATTTTTGTATATTGGTTTATTTCCTGCAACTGGCTGAGTTTATTAGTTCTAAGAGTCTGCAAAGTTTTGGAGGTTCTCTATATAAAGGCTCACATCATTTACAAATAAGTATAGGTTGACTTATTCCTTTCTTGTGTGTGTTCCCTTTATTCCATTCTCTTGCCTGTTGCTGTGGCTAAGGTTTCGAGCACTGTGTTGTGCAGCAGTGGTGAGAGTGGACACTGTCTTAGTTACTTTTTTGTTGTTGGGACAGAATACCTGACATCCACATATTGAGGAAAGATTTATTTTAGCTCACAGTTTCAGAAGGTCACAGTACATTAATGGTTGGTGGTGAAGGCAGATGCAGCTCCTCACTGGATTACAAAAAGTAACAGGAGCCAAATAAGTCCCAGAAGGAAGGAAGGAAGTAGCATATATCTTTCCAGGTCCTGTCCCAGTGATCTGCCCCTTCTGGTCCAGCCTCAGTGTATTGCCCCTTCCAGTTTTAAGCCCTCAACACATTCCTACTCTTTTTTTTTTTTTCTGACACAGTCTCACTCTGTGGTCCAGGCTGGTCCTGAACTCACTAGGGAGCCCAGGCTGGCCTTGGACTAAGGGTAATCCTCCTGTCTCAGCCTCCCGAGTGCTGGGATTACAGGCGTGTGCCACCACGCCCAGTTTATGTGGTGCTGGGGAATCGAACTAGGGTACTTAGTGCTTGCTAGGCAAGCGCTTTAACCGCTGAGCCATTTCTCCAGCCTCTCAAAGGCTTTTTCTGCATCAGTTGAGGTAATCATGTAATTTATGTTCTTTTGTTAATGTGGTGTATTACATTAATTGATGTGTGTTGAACCATCCTTGCATCCCTAGGATGAAGCCAGCTTGAACATGGTGTATGTTATTTTAAATAATTTGTTTCATTGTATTTGCAAGTATCTTATTGAGGTTTTTCTTTTTTCTTTTTTTTTTCTTTTCTTTTCTTTTTTTTTTTTTTTTTTTTTTTTTTTTTTTTTTTTTTTTTTTTTTTTTTTTTTTTTTTTTTTTTTTTTTTTTTTTTTTTTTTTTTTTTTTTTTTTTTTTTTTTTTTTTTTTTTTTTTTTTTTTTTTTTTTTTTTTTTTTTTTTTTTTTTTTTTTTTTTTTTTTGAGTCTCCCTCTGTAATTCAGGCTGGTCCTGAACTCACTAGGGAGCCCAGGCTAGCATTGGACTCATGGCAGACCTCCTGCCTCAGCCACCCTAGTGCTGAGATTACAGGCGTGTGTCACCACACCCAGCTTTATGTGGTGCTGGGGAACTGAACTCAGGGCTTTGTGCTCCCTAGATAAGCACTTTAACTGCTGTGCCATTCTTCTAGCCCCCTTACTGATGATCTTTGCATCCATACTTATTAAGGAAATTGCCCTCCAGTTTTCTTTCTTTGTTGGGTCTTTATCTGGTTTTGGGATCAAGGTGATACTAGCTTCTAGGAAAGAGTTTGGCAGTGTTCCTTCTCTTCCAGTTTCATGGAAGAGTTTTGAGAAGCACTGGTGGTGCTAACTCTTCCTGAAGTTGTGATAGAATTCTGCATAGCAGTCCTCCTGCTTCAGTCTCCCAAGTGCTGGGATTACAGGCATGCACTACCACTCCTGGCTTATGTGGTTCTGGGGAATGACAGGGCCCTAAACACTCTAACCGCTCTTCTATTCCCTTTGCCCCAAAGAGCTGGTTGGTTATTCTAGTTGCTTTGTGCTTATTTTTCATGTCTATATTCCTTCAGTTCTGGAATTAATTTTGACATACTATGTGATGTGAAATAACTTCACTTATTTTTCCTTTTATTTAACCAGTTTTTGTTGCCTCATTTAAAAAAATAGTATTTTTCTTGCTATACTGAAATGAAACTACCATTATCAAACTCTGGATGTACATGTACTTGTTACTTTTTTTATTTATGCAGTACTGCTGACTTGGTACTGTACTCCTGCCCTTCCCTGATTCACAGTCTCTAGGGATCACACCAGGTCCCCTCATGCTAGGAAGTGTAGTCCAGGTTGCCCATATGTTTGAAAAACTCCCAGGGTTGCAGTTTTCATCCTTCAGCAGTTTATACACTTGCTTTGTGCCACACATTATGCTAAGTGTGGAGACTGTAGTCACCAATAAATAAGACCAGGCCTTTGTCTTCAAGGAGTTTGTGATCTCTTAGGGGAAATAGGCAAGTAATAAATCAAAAATAAAAGGTATTTCATATTCTGACAAGTGCTAGGAAAAAAGAGAAGGCATGAACTCAGTGTTCTGAGAATGTTTGTGAGATTAACATTTACGTTGGCTGACCAAGGTACATTTGGAGCTTTCTTTAAGCTTCCCAGTCTGTCAAAAAAACCTTTTTTCGTGATATTGAGGCTAGAGCTTGGGGTTTTCACCCTGAACTATACCTTCAGACCATTTTGGTTCTGATTGCGTGACAGGATCTTTCTAAGTCACCAAGTTGTCCAGGCTGGTCCCAAACTTGTGATCCTCTCGTTCAGCTTCTCACAGTGCTGGGATTTCGGGTCTACACCATGGGGCCTAGTTCTCAATGATTTTGGTAAAAATTTTAAGAACATTTGCTTTAAGGCCCATTTGTAGCTTCTTCTCCATCTCCAACCTGAAGAATGCCTAAAGCTTATCCTGTATAGAAAATGTGGAACTGTAGCTCTGAGTTCTAAGGTCATGATTGGATGGAGAAAGTCTAGGAGGAGCTAGGACCACAGAGGACTTCGCTTGATTTAGGGTTTGACAGAGACTGAAATGGCTGGAGCTTACAGAGTGAGGAGAGTAGGTCTGTCTTCTGTAAGGCTTACTATGGAGACTTGTAGGATCCAGGTGGCTGGGCTATTTCTGCCTCTCCTGTTCTGTTTGTTTAGTTTCTGTGAAAAATCAGACTCCTGCAGATCATTTATATCGTTTACCCTTGGGTACTTTTTTTTCGATATTTCTACTGTATTTTTAGTTGTTTTTATTTAAGACCCTTGCATCTGCTGTTCTGTTTAGTTGTGATTTCCTAGAGGAATCTTTCCTTGATACCACAAAGTAGATTAGGGCCTTCTATTGGCTCGATGGAGTTTTATTTCATGTGGGGCATTTCTTTTGTAAACATTTGGAATAATTGCAGTTTACTGTGTGTGTATTTTGTTTTAATGCTTATTCTTTCTCCACAGCAGTATTTTACAGTATGGGAAATACCAGCTCCTTGTTGCTATTTAATGCATTAAAATTAAATAGCATGAAAAATTTAGTTCCTTATTTTTGTTAGTCATGTTTCAAGTGCTCAGCAGCTAGCTGTGGCTGTTGGTATCGTATTGGATAGGAGAGACATGCAGTCTTCTGCAGAAATAAAAACTATTTCTAATTTGTAGTCATGGCTAATAGTTATCATACCAGTAAAATTATCAGTCAGTCATTCAGTGGCCACTGAAATGTGGCATCTGCAGTGTGCTATAAATAAGAAATAGGAACTTGATTTTTAGTTCAAAATAAGAATGAAAGATCTCAATTTTAGAAATAGGGATATAATAGTCTGTATATGTTGAATTAATAAGATATATAATAATAATTTCACCTCTTTTTATGTGACTGCTGGAAAATTAGGAAATCCATGTGGTTTCAGTTGTATTTCTGTGATTGTAAGGATCTGTCTTTAGATGAGAAGTTTCAAAGGTAGAGACCATGTTCCTTTTGCTGACCGTGGTAGCTGCAGTGGGTAGTGATCCTCAATATTTAGGTGATGAAAGCTTTGGTGAGTGAGTATGTGACTCTCTTAACCTAGAATGTCATTGTTTAATTGAAAAAATAGAGTTTTACCTGATGTCGCAAAAAACAAACAAAAACCCCCCAATTTTACCTACCTACTTTTGCTTTTCAAAATTGTTAGCTTTCTTTATATGATACTTTGTTTTATTTATTTTAATAATTTTTATCTTCATTATTTTTGAAACAGGTCTCACTCTCTAGTCTAGGATAGTCCTGAACTCACTGTGTAGCTCATTCTGGCCCCAAACTCAAATCAATCCTCTTGCCTCAGCCTCCTGATGCTGGGCTTACAGGTGTACACCACCACATCCAGTTCATATGGTACTGGGGGATCAACCCAGGGCCTTCAACTTGCTAGGCAAGAACTTTACCCCATGAGTTATGCCCCCAGCTCTGTGACTATGAAATTTTAAAAGTAAGAGAGAAGCTTTACTTTTGATAGTTACTTAAATTAATCTTTTGGGCTAAGACTAAGAGTGTGGCTCTGTGGTTAAAAGCACTTTCCTAGCATGTCAAGGCCCCTGATTTGATTTCCCAGCACCACAAAAATCACCTTGGTGAAGTGGCACATGTCTGTAATCCCACCACTTCGGAGACTGAGGCAGTAGGATTGCCATGAGGTTGAGGCCAGCGTGGGGTACCTTGTAAGTTCAGGACTGACCTGGACTAAAGAGCAAGGTCATGACTCAAAAAAAAAAAAAAAAAAAGAACCAACCCTTTTTTTAATTACGGTCTTTTAATACTTTTTTTTTTCCTGGTTTAGACATTTAAGAAGATGGAAAATAAAAGTTTTGTCACTCTATTTTCTATTCATTTTCTATGTCTCTCTGTTCTACTTGATATTATGGTATTTTATAGAGCACATGAAACTTATGACCATTAAATCTTACTACCTGAAGATTGTGAATACTTCTATTTTCATCTCCCTGTTTTAATCTGTTTTTAAAATTTGCATTTACTGTTGTTCTATTTTGTCCTTTTAGACCTGAAACAAAGCCATTTACTGTCTCATACAAAGATAAGTCTTCCTATCATCTCGGTTTATATTTTGTTATCTGTATGTTGAGTTAATGTTTCCTTTGTGTTCAGGGTTTTACTGAATGGCTGTTACCTACCGTCCTCCCCAGCACCCCCTGTACACCCTATAGTATTAGCTTCCAACTTCCCTGGCACCCCAAATATACCTTGTGGTGTTACCTACCACCTTCCCTGATACCCATGGATGCCTTGTGTTTTTTTCTGTAATGAGTTAGAAGATATGAGGTGTTATGAACTCAAATCTATACCTCACTTTTGTAGGCAAAGGTCAGCCCAGCCCTTTCACCAGCTGTTGCATGAAACCCCAACTGGCTCCAGGGAGAAGGTCCAGAGTTGATTTTCCTGTAGAAAGAACAGTTTGAGCTAATCATAGTTCTTCAAAATTGTATGAAAGTTTTCACCCTGCTCTCTCTGTGTTGTATAGAATTTGTTCCTCATACTCTGGGTCTTGATTATTTGTATAGAGTCCTTTTTTTTTTTTTTTTTTGAGACAGTCTTGCTCTGTAGTCCAGGCTGATCCTGGACTCATTGTAGCCTAGGCTGGTCTCCAACTCACAGCAGTCCACTGGTCTCAGCCTTCCACATGCTGGAATTACAGGCGTGTGCCGCCACACCCAGCTTAAGTAGTGTAGGTGAATTGAACTCAGGGCCTTGTGCTTGGTAGGCAAGTGCTTCAACCACTGAGCTATTCCTCCAGCTTGTAGAGTCTTAAATCAAAAGTAACTTGGGACCATGTTGTCAGAGGAGTGTTCTTTTCCAAATCACTCATTGCTGGTAGATTTGGGGAAACCTCACAGGGAATGTACAGTGTCACCTTTGCGTGCTTGATACTGCAGAAGTGGCACCGTTCCCTGCAGCTGGGGAGGCTGGAATTTTCTGTGTGCTCCTAGTCCTTTTGAAGCAGTATTGTTTCCATATGATCTAAGTTATGCAGTTTATGGTTTTGGTATTGCTTATTTTGTTTTTCCTGTTTTTTCTGCTGCTGATTTAGAAATGGAATAAACTCCCTTAATTTTCATCTGTGTATCACCTAAAATGATAATTATCACCTTGGAGATCTAAGGCTGCACCTCCCTTCCTTTTCTTAGTTACCAGTGGGAAGTGATCTTGGTGTTAATGTTAATGGAAATTGGTGTCTGTTTTATGCAGATAATTAACTTTGAAGTTGAAAAAGTGATGTCAGACAAGAGGCATATTTGGTTCCTAATACTACCACTTTATGCCGGTGAAATTTTACATTAAAATGTTTGCTGTTTATTTTTCTGTAATCTTTACAAAATTTTGGCTGTGTGCAGTGTTTTTCTCAAGTCTTACCCTGTTAACACAAAATCTGTGTTCTTCCTGCTGATTGCTCCCAGCCTTCTCCCTATCCTGTAATGTTTTGCAGAGTACCCACAGTGGGCAAGAAACCTGAACTCCACTCCTGGAGTGCTGGGCATTCAAAGCAGTGGCTCCCTGCAAAGGATCTTGGGACTAGATCTCTGAATTGGCTCTTTCAATTTGTCCACTTAACATAATAGATTATGCAGCTGTTTGGGCTACAGCAGGGTATTGCTTCGCATTCATGTCTAGCTGCAATTATGTGAATTTTCACTTCATTACAAAGACTCCTCTTTGTATTCAAAACAATTTTGTTGGCCTTATGTTCTGAGTTTTCGCTGAGAAAAAAAATGATTGAAAGGTTTTGAACTTTGAAAATATAAATTAAAAAATCTTAAGACATTTTTAGGAAGAAGTCACTCTAATTTGCTTTACTTTATATTTATTTTATGAATTACAGGAAAAAAGTGTTACAGGTAAAATAATACTTTGCTGAGCACCCTAAATGCTGTTGTATCAGTCAGATATTGATTAATGTCAGAATAATGTTTGATGGTTCAGGGTATACAACACACTGAGCAGTTCCGGGACTGGTAAGGTAGCTTAGTGGTAGAGCATCACTTACCTCGCATGTGCAAGACGTGGGCTCAATCCCCAGCCCTACCGAAAAAACCAGTCAAACCAGAATGAAAAACAATTCTAATTTAAACACATTAGCTTATATCATAAAATGTAGCAAACTTATGTATCAAGTGACAGAGGTCTTTTTAAAAATATTTGGAAACCAAAGTACCTGTTTAGTGTCACTTCAGTATCTCTGGTAGTATACCCCTTAAAACAGTTGACTGAGAAATTGAAGAAGAAAGTGCTGCCTTCCATCTGCCCACTAGGGAGCCTTTTCCTCCTTGAAATGGACACTGGTAGTTTCTATCCTTCTTTTAAAACAAGAATTAAAAAAATACTAAACTTCTTGGAACTTTGTGTCACAGACTGAGGTTGTGGCTCAGGAAGAGTCCTCAGCTAGTAGTACAGGCGAGGCACTGAGTGTTATTCTCAGCATTGTAGTGAATATGTAAGTAAATAAAAATAAACTTTATATATGAACATGTCAGAGAAGTTGTCTTTTCCTTTTAGAGCTTTGTTTGTAATGGGTAACCGTAACACCATGTTAATACCTGTTAAATGTGCTAATGTGGAAATCATATTTCTCAGGTTTTTTAAAAAGTAGAAATACTAGTTTTGGATGTCAATGAAAAGTTTACCACATTGTGGTATTGAGAACGTGTTAGTGAACCTAATAGCTTAGAAATAGACTTTTTTTGGATCCAGTACTTTAGTCCTGTATGTTTTCACCTCAGCTGTGGTCCTGTACGTCTTCCAGAAAATACTAGTACTTCCACACTAAATTTTGTAATGGATTTTTCTTGGAGCTGCTTTCTAAGTGTGAACTCTATTAAAATAGGATTTTTTTTAAAAAGCATAGCTACATCTCTATGGCTGTGTAAAGTATCAAATAGTTAAAAACGTGTATTTTAAGCAGTTTGTCACTATATTTCAAACCAAAAAGCGCCTTCTGTGAGATTTAATTGATGTTACTTAATTTGTTTTAAACATAGACAAAAGAGAAAGCAAATAGTAGCTGATAGGAAAACTGAAACATTACCTACTGTTTCTTTAAGAAACCAGCTTATCCAGGAGGTTTTAGTATGGTCAACCTAACCTGCTAGCAAGGAAAAGTTCTTTAAAATAATGGATATTAGCTTGGTCCAATCATAGTGATCAGTTTCACTAGCAGGGAGGAGATTTTACTCCCTGGCCACTCGAATTAGAGGAGGTGGAGCTTGGTGTTCACGTTTGGTTGCTTTGGAGCACAGCTTCAAGTGAAGTTAATCTGAGGTGAAGCAAACAGAAAATTGTGGAGGTTTTGTTGGTAGGATTTTTGTTCTAATCTTTTTAATGATCCTGTACTTTATACTTTTGCTCCTTTATGCTTCTTTGTATACTAGGTTTTGTCATTGCTTCTATTTTCTGATACAAACCGAACATTAAAATTAAACAGGGGAGCAGAACAAAAGGGCTGTTTGGACAGGAAATAGATGTTCAGAGAATCAAACTTGACTTTATTTTCATCATTATTTTTAGTGAATAATTTGAGAGTCATTAAGAAATCTTTTTAATCAAAATTCTCTGCAGTAACAGGCTGTTCTCGTGGATTGGATGTTGGGACAGTCAATTGTCAGTTTTTATAAATGACATCTTGAGATTTAGTTTCTTAAACCTAAAATGTTAAGTTGCTAAAAGATAAATGCGGCAGATTTAAATTGGTTCTTTTAAAAGAATTGAAATGTCAACAGTGTATTTAGTTTTCTTTGATACCATTAATATTACCTCCCTTTAACTTTAGTATATTTTAAATTTAGCAATATGTTGACATTTTTAATATGGCCACAATGTTATCTTTGTTTTAAAAAAGATCATTGATTTATATTACATAGAACAAAGTAAAAGTGCTTTCTCCAAACTCTTTCTTTTGACGGTGAAATAACAGCCTTTTGAAACAGGAAATGAATGGATTCCTATTTTTAAGAACTATGAGTAGATTTGAAAAAAAGTATCTGTGACTCTTTTAACATTTCTTAGTTATGAAATAATTATCGTGTACTTCAGTACCATAGTTTTTCCTTAGAGACTATTTCTGTATGCTGTTGCACTTTGCTCTCTTAGATATTAAAGTATTAAAAAAGCTTATTTCTATGATTGGTTCAAATGCCAGCTGAGCATTTTCTTCCAGTACTTACATTCTCTGTTTCTCGTTCCAGATCATGCCTTTATAATTCCATGCTTTTCTTCTATAGCAGAAAGAGAGAGTGTACAGAGGTTTTAAAATTACATGTTTTTCTGCTGTAGGAGAAATGTAGTGTGTATGTATATATGTGTGAGTGTACACACACACAGTATATTTTTGCTCAAACAATACTATGATAATAAATCAAGAAATCATCCATATACCCACAGTATTATTATTTTACGGTAGTCTCATTTTTTTCTATTTTTCTTTCTATATCTTATATTCTGTGCTTTCCCAATACTTGTAAAAAAAGTGTAGTCTTATATTTTTTCACTGATATGTATCGTTTCTTGTTAAAATTATTTTAATTTTGGTAGTTCTCTTGTTGACTTAACTTTAACCTAGTCTTTGTCTACTTTTAGACTATTCCTAATTTTTTATCAGTTTGAGTAGTATCTCATTGAATGCATTTCTGTTTGTATCTTTATTTTCCTGTTTTTAAGATTTGTTTTGGAAAACTTCCTTGGAGTGAGCTTACCTAGATCAAAGAGGATGAATTCTCACTGTCCCCCTTGCTCTTCCGAATGGCTGTCCCAGTTTCACTGTTACCAGCAGAATGAGCTTTGGTTTTTTGCCCTATGGTGGGTCCTTGCATGTTGTATTTCAGTGTGTTGTGCTCTTGGAGCTCTGACTTGTTGGGTAGTTTTGGTTTAAACAGCCTATTTTAAACTCCATTTTCCAAGATATGGATCAATTTAAATCCATTATCTGGGTATTAAAATTAGCTGAAGGAAGTTGAGAAAATGTTTATGCACTTGGGAGCAATTCTCTGACTTCATTGACTATTCATCTTGTGCCTTGCCCCAGCAGGTGTAGGGCTTGCTGTGCTGCAGTGGATGTGTTGTTCATGCCAGCTCTCTGTAGATGGGCTGCTCTGGTGAACAGGATTTTCTTCTAAGAAGCATTTTCAGAGAGGAGCCTGGAGTCATAGTGCCAATTCACTTTACCTGTCTCTGAACATACATGTCTAGCTTTTGTCACTGGGCATTTTTGAACTTTGAATTTTTAAAAGTAAGGCTTAGAAAAAGATTTTGTATGTCTAATCCTGGGAATTAAAATGGCATATCAGCACTGCACCAGTATTTTATAGGGTTTCATTTAATGGTAAAAAGATAACTACACACATGAAGTGGTGTTAACAGGGTTGTTTTGAGCTGTCTTTAAAAGCCTTCTTTGTTTGGCAATGACTGCTGATTGTGTATACTCTTACCAGCTAATCTCTGAAATGAAATAGGCTATAACTATTTTGGGTGTGAGCTGGTTGAAAATGTTGCAGAATAAAGTTGTTTTAAAATCAAAATTCAAGACAAACATAAGCAGTATGACTTTGAATTCAGTAGTCTGCTTTATTTTGCACTTTAAATAATTGGCTTATTTTCCATACTTTAATTAAATTTACTGGTAACTTAGTGCCTCTCCTTTGGAAACGTTTGGAGGTAATGTTGGTTTGTCATTGCCTCTAGAGAAGTTTTTTTTTTGTGTGTGTGTGTGTGTATAGCTGTCTTATGATTGAAAAATACTTTTTCAGACACTTTGGTTTTGTGACATTTACAAGAAAAAGTTAAAATTTTCTATATTTATATCAAATATTTCCCTTCTGAATTTAAGAAAGTGTATTCTCTTTTTAATAAAAGTTAATATTACTGCTATCAGGTAGAGATAAAGCTAATTGTATATATAGTAATTTTAGCGAAAGTCTTTGATTACATTTTAATGGGCTCCCAAAATAAATACTTACCTAAATCTCTGAGGATCACTAAAACTTTGAGAAAGATGGTGTTGGAAATTGTACTTCTATATTGATCTCTGGTGGAAAAAGACTAGGCAGTATTTCTTTAGCTCATTGGTTTGGGGTGGGGGTTAAAAATCCCTTTCCGCAGGCAGAATACTCTTAAATGACCTAGATGTTGGGGAAAGATAAGAAGGTTGCCTGTATTTTGTTCTTTTAGAACAAAGAAGAAATGATCAAGGGAATGCAGGAGGTGTGATGTGGCACACAAAATCTCTGATGCTAGGTGATCCAGAGCACTCCACTGGTTTCCTCTGTTAATAAAAGATGGAAGAAATGTCATGGGCAATATGTTGATAAAGCTTGAAAGAACCTAGAGCCAGTATTCATAAAGTCTCTTTGTTCTCTGTAATTGGAAGATCAGCTGTTTCAGAATGGCTTACCTGGATGGCTTCGTTATGAAAGAAGGTAAATGTTTTAGGAGATAGCTTTTTTGGTTTTTGATTTGGGAAGCTTTTATTTATTTTTGGTTTTTGTTGTTTTAAGGTAGGGTCTCACTCTGTAGTCCAGGCTTGTCTTGTTGAATTCACTATGTATCCCAAGTTGAACTTGAACTCAGGGCAGTCCTCCTGCCTCAGCCTCCTTAGTGCTGGGATTACAGGTATGTGCCACCACACCTAGGTAGAACGTACTTTACTATTTATGACCTGATGCCTTTGAACCTGCTTGATTGAGCTGGGCCATGAGAAGCAGTGAACTTGGAGCAGTTTTGTGGGTGTAGTGCCTTGGAAGGAGAGAGAAGGCCTGTCCACACCCCTTTCCTACCTGTCCCTCCCCGGTCTCCCTCCTTAGAGATTTCTTGGTTCCTGGGAATATTTAGTAATGTGGACAATTTTTTCTTCTTGAAATTCTTGCTGTGCATTCCCTAGCCCTGCCTGTGCTCACTCCTATAGGTGGGCTTCATATCCTTCACAGATGCTTCTTTCAAGTAGTAAAGTTGGGGGTAGAAGGAGTAGGAGGCTGCGGCACTTGCCTAGTAAGAGCAAAGCCAGGGCTTTGATTCCCATGCACACCGTATAAGCTGGGCATTTTTAACACTCTCATCATGCTGTGCTTTTCCTTGGTAATCTCAGCTCCTTATCTTTAATTAACATCTTGTGCAAATGTTTCAAGCTCACAATTTAATCAGATTTTTTTAAAAAAAATACTTGAAATCCATGTTCAGTTTTCTCACCAGCCATACTGCCCAAGCCGGAGCCTAGGTGTCACTGTGATTTTGCTCCTTCAGTCTCAGCTACAGTCTTACCTTTTTAAACCTTTCCATCTCTGGAATATATTCTTCCCCTCCTTAGCACAATGATTGCTCTCTGAGGTTACTAAAATAGCCACCTGACTGATACTTACTTCACGTTTTGGTTCAGTCGAATCCATTTTACTGCATAGTCTTGTCTTTTCTCAGTTCTCAGTGATCTTTATGGTCCTTTGAACTTTAACCTGCCTGCCTCTGGAAAATACCTCCACCAGCTAACTGGCTGATGCTCCCTGAGACGGTGTCATGTAGCATTGCTCCTCCCTCTTAACAGTGAGACATTAGAAAAGCTGATTGGTTCAGGAGGGAGCACACTTTAAACTGGGGTCAGAGTGCTGTCCCTTCTGCCCTGAGCTGTGTCTTTCTAAGCCTCATCCTGCTGACTTTCCAACCTTAGCCCCCACAGTACTCTACTTCATGCTTTAACCAGCTGTTTGAGTTCTTTGTAGGGCATACTCAAAATTTGCTGCCTAAGACTAAAAAGGCCTGATCGAAAACAAACACTTTCCAAAAAAACATTTCTGACTTTTTTTTGCAACACTATGATAAAGATAGACACTTTAGCATCCCCCAGAATATAAGAAGATAAAAGAACCAGATATAAGAAAAATAATAGTTTTTCTTCTGCAGTTAGTTTGGAATTTCAAAGCTGTTCAGTTCCTCACCTTTAATAAAAGCTTGAGACCAAGCTTTATAAAGGGAAGATTAGGCAAAGTGTGAAATCACTTTATCTGAGCTATTTGAAATGCAAATTGCCTCCTTAAATAGCTGTGAGCCTGGACCTTGTGTAGAATCTGTTTTGACTCCAGAAGTGCAGAAGATCTACCTCTGAACATGAGTCCTATGACCTGCTCAATTTTATGTAGGATAGGAGGGGCTGCATTCTTCTGTATCAAATATAAATACTGCAGGCAACATCGCATATAAAAAATGTTGAGGTAAACTAAACAGGTAAACAGTTGATTTGGAACAATTTTCATTTAAAATTTTGTTAACCTTCCTCTGCCATCACCCCTTAATACATTTTAAACAAAAGGACCTCTGTTGAACCAAAAGGGGAAAAAAAGTTCATGCATAGTTGTGAGAAGTGTCAAGGGAAAGGATCATATGGAGAAAACTTTTGAAATACAGGTAAATATTACCAGTATTTATTCTTGGAGATGAGTTCTTACAGTTGAAAGTAAAAAACACAGATAAAAAGAATCCATAGATTGCCCATTATAAAATTATTTAAAGTTTTAAATTTTATTTATTTGTTTATCTATTTTATTTTTTGAGACAGAGTCTCACTCTATAGTCCAGGCTGGTCCTGAACTCACTGTGTAGCCTAGGTTAGCCTTGGACTCACAGCAATCTTCCCGCCTGAGCCTCCCCAGTGCTGGGATTACAGGCCTGGGCTGCCACATCTGGTATGTGTGGTGCTGGGGAATTGACCTCAGGGCCTTGTTGTTGCAAGTCAGATGCTTTATTCGCTCCCTGTGCCATCCTCCAGCCCAGGCTTTTTTATTTGAAAGATCGCCCCCATGGCTTTCATGCTGAGCTTCATTCTCACTCCCTTTTTTCCCCATTTTATTGATAGGTGTATATAGGATACATATTTACATTGTTCTGAATATTTTGTGCATATACATATCATGACAAAATTACAAATCCTTCCCTCTTCCTTTTTGACCCTCTCACCCCTACAGTTCCCCACAAGTTACCATTATGCTCCTCAGTTCTATGAAATGATTGTGTTGTGGGTTTTTCATATTAGAAAAACCATTCAGTTCAACCTTCTGCCTTTGATTCACTTCACTGAGGATGATTGTCTCAAGCTGCATCCATTTACCTCCAAAAGCCTTAAACCTATCTGTCTTTATAGAAGAGTAGTAGTCTGTTGCATACAAATACCACAGTTTGTGTGTTGATGGGTATTTGGTGTCTTCCACATTTTAGCTATTGTTAATAGTGCTCCTGTGAACGTGGGTATACATGTATCCCTGTTACGTGATTTTTTTTATTTTTTTAAAGACAGGGTCTCACTCTGTAGTCCAGGATGGTTCTGAGTTCACTAGCCCAGACTGGCCTTGAAGTCCTCCTGCCTCAGCCTCCCAAGTGCTAGGATTACAGGTGTGTGCCACTACGCCCAGTTTATGTGGTCCTGAACTCAGGTACTCCCGTGCCTGCCAACTAAGCAAGCTCTTTAACTGCTGAAGTATTACTCCAGCCCTGTTTTATGGTGTTTTTAACTCTTTTGGGAAAATTCCCAGAGGAGGTATTGCTGGATTGAATGGAATATTTATTTCCAATCTTTTAAGACGCTTCTATACTGCTTTTCATAGTGGTTATACCAATTTACATTCCCACCAGCAGTGTAAGAGGGTTCCTTTTCCGCCACAGCATCAACAGCACTGATTGCTGTTTGAGTTCGTGATATATGCCATTCTCTCTGGGGTTAGGTGGCATCTTAGTGATGTTTTGCTATGCCTTTCTCTAATGTCCAAGGGTGTTGAACATCTTTTCATGTATTTATTGGCCATTTGAACTTCTTCATCTGAGAACTGCCTATTCTTTTCCTTTGCCCATTTTTCAATTGGATCTTTGATTTTGAAGGGCTTTAGTCCCTTTTTGAGATGGGGACTCAGTAAGTTGCCAAGTTGCTGGGCCCAAACTACTGGAGTGCTATAATTAAACTCATGGACCACTATGATCACTTATTGTTTAAAGTTTTTAGACATAGGAAGTACCATACTATTTTCAAAAGTTTTAAGGTAGCATATTTTATTATTCAGAATATTATTTTGTTGTTTTTCAAATTGTAAGAGTGGAAAATAATAGTTCACTTAATAGATTTTTAGCTATTGTATACTATCATATGTAAGTTGAGAATTTATTGTATCTTCAGTAAGTATAATGCACATCTGTTTTTCGTTAGTTTTTTTAAAAAAAAAAATAGAAGCCAGGCATGGTGATGCATACCTGTAATCTAAGCACTCATACCGAGGCAGGAAGATTGCGGTAAGTTCGAGACCAGCCAAAACTATATTGTGAGTTTAGGACTAACCAGGGCTACAGAGATCCTGTCTTAAGGGAGAAATATATATATATATATATATGCACGTGCACATAGATCCACACCCACCCCTGGATATCTTGCCTGTCAGTAATTTTTAAATTACAATTTATGAAATACATTTCTTATTAGGCAGCATTATTCTTGGAAAACTATTTCAAATGAAACACCAAATAGTTTCCCATTAATTGCCTTAAAAATAATTCAGTATGAAATTCTTATTGCATTGTATGCATAAAGCCTAGTCAGGTGAGTTTGTAAAATGCTGCTATGGGCTATGGTAGACCTTTTTTTTTTTTTTTTTTTTTGATAGTACTGGAGATCCAATGCAGGGACATCTCAGTCCATTTTTGTTCGTGGAACGGGTTCTCACCTGCTAAGTTGCCCTGGCTAGGCTCAAACTTTGATCCTCCTTGCTTAGCCCTTTCTTAGGCAAACTCACATTGTCTTTGGTGGGTTAATTTAAGGAATATGAATACTTTGTATCAAATTATGGTTGTAAATTATTGCTGTAACACTCAGCAGGGAGAAAGATGACTGGAAGTCAAGATGACCAGGAAAACAGAGGTCTTCGAGGTCTGAGGTGGGTATGTTGGGGTTCTGCCCACTTACAGGGAGACTTTCCTTTCCCCCCTTCTTAAAATTTTAGATGTAGAGCAAAAGAAGCAATACTAAAGTGTTCAAGTGGAAAGAATAGTAGAGATTCTAGATAGTCTGGTCAAGGTTTTTGCTGGTTTACTAGGTGCCATCTTATCTCCCTCTCTGGGATCCATGGGCCAGGGAAGAAGCCTGAGGACAGTCAGGATGTAGGAACAGTGTGGCTGTGAGCATCAGTGAACTCTGAAGTCTTCTCCAGAGAAGTAGAAAAGACAGGAGAATTGATTTCATCATTGTTACTGTCTCAAACACTATATTGGGCATATTAACACATTGCTTGGTCATGATGTTGATTGAGGTCCACCCCAAGGTTCTGAGTGTGCTAAACAAATCCTCCATCACTGAGCAACAGTTCTTCCCCTGAGGTGTTTTTAGTGCACAATTGAGGGGCATCAAGTAACTCACACTGTTGTGGAGCCATCACTGCTCTCTAGCTCCAGAACTTATTTTTCCTAAGGAACAAGATGGAAGCAGCTCGATGCAATGGCATACACCTGTAGTCCTAGAACTCTGGGAAGGTGAGGCATGAAGGTATGAAGTTAGCAACTTAGTGATTTTTAGCAAGACCCTGTCACAAAACAAATAAAGAGCTTGGGGATGTAGCTTAGTGTGAAGGCCCTAGGTGTTCAGTTCCCAGTACATTAAAAACAAAACAAAAAAACAATATGACTCTTAACATCAGGAGATCCTCCTGCCTCCTCAGTTGCTCTGATTCCTGGAGCAAATCACTGCTCTGTGCTTCCCAAACCTCTAAAATCATCCAGAACTAAAACTCTGTACCATCTAAGCACTGATTGTTTATTCCTGCCACCCTCTGTGCCTGGTAACTAGTGTTCTACTTGATAGCTCTTTAAATTTGATTGTTCTTGGCACTTCAGATAAATGAAATCATGCAGTTTTTTTGGTCCTTTGATGTCTGGCTTATTTTAGTTAATAGTTATTTCAAGATTCACTCATGTTCAGAATTTCATTCCTTTTAAGAGTTGGTTAATTTTCTGTAAATATATATGCTACATTTTGTTTATCCATTCATTCTTCTGTGAACAGTTGGCTTGCTTCAAACCTTTTGACTGCTGTGAATAATGTATGAACATTTGTGCGAAAGTCTTTGTGTGGCATGTGTGGCTTTTTTTTTTTAACAGAACTGGTAATTGAACTCAAGCCTTTGTACATGCTAGGTAAGCACTCTACACTGAGCTACATCCCCTGCCAGAGTCATTGTGTGTGGTGCAGGGGTTTTGAACCTACTCCCTTTTATGTGCTAGGCCGGGCAGGTACTCTAGCTTTGGGCTACCTCCCTAGCCATTAGCATGTATTTTTATTTTCTCCTTGATAGAAACCTAGGAGTAGAATTGTTAGATCACATAAGATAATTTCATGTTTAACTTAATAAGAAAAGACTAACCTGTTTCCCTAAGATCTCCTTGTCTTTTACAGCCCACTAGTAATGGTTGAACCTTTGTTCTCTCACTACCCTCACAAGCACTCACTATGCTCAGGTTTTAACATCTTAACTATTCCAGTAGAAGTAGAATGTTACCACACTGTGGGGTTAATTTGCATTTTGTACATGACTAGGAACAACTCTGCTAATGAATGCTGACATAGTACTCTTCTGACTGTAGTCTCTGTCATTCCAGTTTTTGCTTTCCTTTACCCATCACATCTAATCTTAAACTTTATCAAGACTGGGGCATAGCTCAGTGATGAGAGCACTTGCCTAGGAGGTGCAAGGCTTCCCCCACCCCCTCTCATCTCTCATCTTCAATTCCCCAGTACCACATAGTAGCTAGGCATAGTGGCACACTCCTGTAATCTCAGCACTCAGGAGGGTGAGGCAAGAGGATTGCCCTGAGTTCAAAGCCATAGAAGGCTACATAGTGAATTTAGGACTAGCCTGGACTATAGAGTGAGACCTTATCTCAACAAAACAAAACAAGAATAAATAACAAAACCCAAAACTTGAGTCTCAAAACCTCCTTTTCATTCTTTACGTTTGCTCCCTTTCCCCTTTGACTTTTCTTCCCAGTATTATGCAATAGTATTATTTAACCTGCATCTATATTCAGTTTGTTAGTTGCCCTAATAATACTGTTTAGAGTTTTTTCAGACTTTACTTCTTGCTTCATTATTCATAGCTTGAGCTGGGCCTTGGCTGTCCATCTTGGTGTGGCCCTTTTCGTTCTTCAATGTGGCTGTCATAAGCCTTTTCTGCTCTGTTAAGACCCCACCTCACTCAGGCCTCTTGCTTCATTGTTACCAGTGAGATTATCATAAGAGTTTTTTCAACTTTGGGCTTCCTTCCTTCTTTGATTTACGAGTACCTAAGTCTTCCTTTCTCTTCTTCATGGAAGATACGTTCTTCCTGGATGAGAAATTCTCTTTAAAATCTCTTTACACATGCTGTAGTCAGCACTGTGGTATTTAATATAGTAGGTTGTTGTGGCTGCTTAGATTTAATTTTAAATTAAGTGAAATTTAAAAGTGGATCTGATTGCACTAGTTTCATGTTCATTGCTTAGAAGTTGCTGTGGCTGCTGTCTAGGCACTCATCTCTATGTCCTTTCTGTCCTGACTTGAAGGAGCCTCCTTTGCTGCTCTTTTATCCCTGAGGTGCCCTCCATGCCCTGTCTTATCTGAACCCCCGTGTCACCACCGCTCACCTTACACTTGTGTCACATCACACTCTCGCACTCTCTCCAGATGTCTGATGTGCCACACTGTGGGCATTTTACGTGCTTCTCTGCCTGGTGTGCTCTTCCCATGTCTTCCTGAGAAATGTACTCAAAACTAACAACTTTTCTTCTCGTTTTATTAATTAGACATGATTGTTGTGATAATTTAGCTCATTTGCCTTTTGTGAAAACCTAAAGTCCAGGGACCGGATGTCAGTTACCTTTGTCCCCTGGTGTCCTGCCATTTGAGTACATGTTGAGCTGAAAGGATGATGCACATTCTGCTCTCAGCTGCCCTCTGTAGTCAGAGGGTGTTTCCCACAGGTTGGCAGCATGGCTGTGAAAGCGAAGCGGCCTTCTCTATAGTACTGGGCTCTGCTTTCTACCTGGTCCTTTTCATCCTAGGTTGGGCCTTGGAACTTCTTTGTGGATGCCTGAGCTTTATTCTGCCTGTTCTTTTTATTTTATTTTCTTTTTTCTTTTAATGTTTTGAGACAGAATCTCATATTGTGGCTCAGGTTGGCTTCAAATTTATGAACCTCCTTGCCTCAGCCTTTTAAGCACAGGAATTATAGGCCTGCACTGTCAGACCCAGTGTTTTTTTCCTGTCGTGTAGAATCCAGCCTAACTCTCCACCCTCTAGATGCTTATACTTAGGAGTGTCATGAGCACACAATGTGGAGTCATAGTGTCATGTTTTATTTAGCCTGAAGTGTCCTTTATGCTCATGCAGTATCCATTATAAACAAAATAATTCTTTTCTGTAACAAAGAAGATCACTACAGTTTTCTTTGTTCATGATTGCTTTGTTTCATATTACATTTATGACTTGTTCTCTTATCTGTCTTCCTGAGGATAACAGCAATACTTATACGGTATCTCGCACATGATGCTCAGGAAAATACCTCTTTAATTGATCAGTGACTACTACAATATCTGTCAGAATGTACATCTTGTTTCTTCTTGGGTTTCAGCAAGGACCTTGTATAGGTTCTTGGACATTGGAGATATGCTGTGAAGTTTCACGCCTTTGCTTTACCATTGTAGTTTTAAATGTATCCCCCAAAAGATTACATGTGAGAAAGATAGTCCCCATTGTGGCAGTGTTAAGGGGCATTTGAACCTTTAAGAAATAGAATTTATTGCAAGGTAATAAGGTCACTGAGGTCATGCCTTTGATGGGATTGATGCTGATCTGTAGGCTTGAGTTCCTTCAAGAGTGACTTGTTGGATTTGGGAAGTTAGCTCAGTAGTAGAGCCCTCATCTAGAGGCCCTAAGTTTGGTCTTCAGCACCAAAAAATTCAAGACAAAATTGAGTTGTTATAAAAAATGACATGCCTGGCTCTCAAGTCTTACTCTCTAGGTTCATTTCTTTCCATGTTATCCTATTTGTGTGGTGTCTCAGTTACTTTTTCATTGCTGTGACACAATACCTGACACGAACAAATTTAGGAAAGGAAAGGTTTATTTTAGCTTACAGTTTCAGATGCTCACAGTCCAATCAGGGCGGCCGGCAACAATAGAAGTACATGGCAGAGAGAGAGGTGGAGGCAGCTTCTTAGGACATCACAAATAGACAGGCAGGTGAGACTGATCGAGACTAGTCCAAGTCCCAGTCTTAGCCTCTCCTGCATCCTGGTATAGAAGATGTGGCCACTACACACCCTTAGTCTTAACTCACATGCTTTTAGTCTTAACTCACACGACACACCCTTAGTTTTAACTCACGCCCCTAATCCCAACAACTGCAATCCACTCTTCCAGGCCAGACCCCAATCCACCAGCATTACATGGCTCCATAGACAATCCATAACATTAAAATACATGAGACTTTTGGGGGACACTCCAGATCCTAACCACAGCATGTGGTTCCAGCCATTGTGATGCCATCTGCCATAACACCTTTACCAGAGGCCAAATCTATCATGCTACTCAATCTTGGATTTGTAGTCTCCAAAATTGTGAGCTTAATAAATCTTTTTTTTTTGTAATGTGTCTACCTTTCATATTTTTGTTACAGCATTAGAAAACAGACCAGTACAAACATTTATTACTAATTTGACCTGAACAAGTTCTGTGATCTTTCTAATTCTTAGTTCCCTCTTCTCTAACTAGTTCCTGCCTCTGAGCGAAGATTGGAAGAGTGAGGTAAAGCAGTTATCATGGGAACTCTCAATACGGTTCTCACCTTGTGCTGCTGGCCTAGCTACCAGCTTCTGTTGATCTGTTTTGCCCCATTGTCACCCTATGGCCTTTGTTTACTGGCAGAGCCAGTGAAATAGCTGAGTAAATTTCTACTAGGCAGTTTTGCAAAAAGAGAGCCTCAGAGAAAGGCTTGACTGAGAGTCAGATTTGGGATACATCTGACATAGCTCCTAGTTAGTACTTGGAAATCTAAGCTTAGTCTGTATAAAAAAGCTTATAGCAGGTGGTGAGATTTTGATGTATAGTTCCAGAAACCACACAATTTTGGCTTGCCTGGTCTTCATATGCTTTCATTATCTTTCAAATTTTTTGGATAATTTTAGAAATATCAACTTTTTGACTCCATAAAATACAAGATTACACACTTGGAAGAAACACAGAAATTTGAAGTACACCTTTTGCCAGAAATCATCAGAGTTTTATGGTTTTTCACTGAAATATTCTTGCTTGTTAGATCACATATCCTAAGTTTTGATGTAGAAGACATGTTTACCATATGTGTCTTAGAACTCACCAAGGGAAATACTTTGCAAAAAGAGATTTCATTAGTGAGCTGCGCACAGTAGTATGTGCCTGCAGTCCTTTGAAAGAAATGAGTTTGCAGAATCTTGTGCATTCACAGAATTTCACTTAGATAAAATGGTTGGTAGTTTCAAAAAGTAATACTATGTGACTATGAACATTAAGAATAAAATATTGTAGAGAAACATAGCACTGAAACTTAGTGTTATAGATATCCTTGATTTGTTCTTGGCTTTGTTAAGAGTTCAGTTTTTAATACATGAAGTTAATACCACACTGTTGCCATTAACGTTGACAGCTGGTTACATTTCATGTGTGTGTGTATTTGTGTTGTATTCGGGATTGAACACTGAGTTATATCCTTAGCCCTTCGTATAATTTTTACTTTGAGATAGTCAATAAGTTGCTTCTGATCCTCCTGCCTGAGCCTCTTATACTCCTGGAATCACAGTCATGTACTACTGTGCCTGACTTGATCTCTGATAGTACCGATCTCTTGTTTCTCAAATTAAGAAAAATTATTTGCAGTGATTATTCAGTTCACAGATTACAAGTTGTCCTTTGTTGTAAGTACCTTAATTCATTTAGTGAGATTGCTCCATAACATAGACAGAGTATTATAGGGAGAGAACAAATGTTATATCCTGGCTTGCAAGTTATGGCCATTTGATTTACACTTATGGTGTATCTTAAAGTGTACATGTACATGAGCAGCTTAAGAGGACAATCATATGTCATTCTAACCAGAACTCCTGGGTGTTAAAGGAAAGTGCCAGGTTTTTAGAGGAGAGGAAGGAAAGTGAGTGTTGATTATTAAGAAGAGGCAAATGGTTTTGTACTGCAGGCATAATACTTGAAATATTGTCTGTCATTTGTTAGACTTACTTCCTCAAACAGAATGAAAGAGAGCAAAAGGTATTAAATACTATTCAAAGACACAGAATGTAGGTAGCAAGATACCTGTTCCCCAGGGTTCTTAGAAGGTGTTTCCCACAGCTGAGTGTTTTCACTCTACCCTCTTTCCTCAGTTCTAGGCTTAAACTCGGTCCAAGTGCCTGTGAGGTAGTTAACTAACTCCCCTGCTCCCAGCCATCTCCCAGCCACTGGGCTTCAGGGAAATAGCAGTGTCTCACAAGGTCTTGGCTCCTGGTAATCTGCATCTTTTTAATCATGTTGTGTTTTCTGAGTGGGCATTCTTTCTGATGGAAACCTTTATTGCTTTAAAGTTCAGAAAGAGAAAAAGGGAAAGAAACCACTTTAATCATAGAACTTTTTTTTTTTTTTTTTTTTTTTTTTTTGGAGACAGGGTCTCACTCTGTAGCCCAGGCTGATCCTGAACTCAGTGTGTAGTCCAGGGTAGTGGTGGGCTCACAGCAGTCCTTCTGCCTTAGCCTCCTGAGTGTTCGGATTACAGGCATGTGCCACCTTACCCAGCATATGGACAACTTCGTATTCCCTGCTAAATGTGAGCATCTTAGAATAACATAAGCATAGAAATAACTTTGTTTTGTAAAGTTTAACACGTTTGTGTATTCCATATGCCAACTGTTTAGATGAAAAGGAGGAAATGAGTAGAAAGCCTGTATCTCTGAGTCTTCTGAGAGCCTCATGCTAAAGGCTGCTGTGCCTGAACATGGGGAAGCAGTATTGTTAGAATCCTATCGTAATCCATCTCCATGTCTAGTCCTCCTCCGTGTCCGTTCCCATCCCTACAAGGAACTGGGCAAAGACTGATGCTGGCAGTTTTCTAAAAAGATAGCTGTTACAGCTTCCCCATCTGCCTCAGTGGAGACACGCAACTTGGAGTGAGGCCAGGAAGTGAGATTTTTGCCATTTAGGTATTATGGACACTTTTCAGACATTGAATGAGTAATATGGGTATCTCCTGGGTGTTGAGAAGTATCGTACATGAAAATTGTAATTTCTTAATCTTCCAATAGTTCTGGGAAGTCCATCCAGGGCCTGGTTTAGTGCTTAACCACTTTTTCCCATCTATCTGAGTAGTTTTACTGAAGAAGCACCATCCATTTGCTCTCAAGTAGTTGTTCTAAGTCTTACCATGCATAGATTTCCTCTTCGTAGGTCATTCCTTGCAGCTTATTGTAAATTGTATTTGGTGCCCTGTCTTTCTGAGAAACAACCGATGCTTACTGTTTGAGCCTTCTTGTATGGGAAGAAGGTTGCTGAGAAGAATCTAAACTCTCCGTGTCCATACTACTACTCAATTTTGTAAGGGAGGTGGTTCCTGCTGTATTGCTGCCTTTCTTTGCACCCCATTCCTTAGATTTGGCTTTTCTTCCCTTAATTCTGCCATCCTTTCATTCACAATAGTCAAGAATATGTGTGATTCGTGACGAGGTTGTCTTATGTTCCATTGAAGAGATCTCCTGCTATTTCTTTTTCTCCTTGTTAATAAGATGAGTTTTGAGAAACATTTTTACTCCACGATCTTGAAGTTAGAAATCCCTGTCTTCTTATTTCTTTATAACATATCCCCTGAGCAGTTTGGGACAGATTGTAGAATGGATCCATGTAAAAAGGTCATCAGCATACCAGTACTGTGTCTTGAGAACATTTCTGTATGTACTTTCATCTCTACCTTCTCAAAATTGTACTTAGAAATTTTGCCCCAAATTTTAAGTATTATTAATTCAAATATTAGCACAGAGACTTCTTTTTGTTATTATACTTTTAAGTGGTGACAGGTGGAATTGCTGGGTCTTCTCTGTAAGTGGTTTGCTATTAGTGCTGGCTGTACCTTCGTATGTCTAGACAAGTAATGATTGTCCATGGTTTATGTGGAAAATGATTATCCTTTGACAGATTTTTTTTGAGGATACATGACGCAAAGTTTTAAGAGATAATCAAGTTTAAAATATTGAGATTTTCCTGAAATAATCACTAAATGTGGATTTCTATGTATAACATTTGGATTTACTGTTTCTTAAAACCAGGAATTAGCTGGACTCGAGAACGTATTTTGGAGATGCATTTTTTTGGTCTAATTTTAGTGAACCTAAGTTAATCTGAAGTTCCTGCCTTTACATTAGCTTGGAGCTATTTTTTTCATCTGTGTGTATGTACTTAAATGTGTCTGTGATAAAGAGATTTCCCTGTATGTCCCTAGGGATCCTACAGTCCCTTGGACCAGTCAGGTTGTGCTAATACTTGGGCCTGTTCTCCAAAAACTGATTACTGAGGTATGGAGTAGGCCAAGGAATTTATAGTTTTCTGGTGCTGTGAATCCTTGGTTTTGAGAAAAACTGACTAAAGGTTATTTAGGGAAATTTAGATTTGCTCCTCTCTTGGTATTTTTGAGCCCTCCACGGCTTGGTCTTTTGTCTTTTTTTGTTTGTTTGTTTGTTTCTGTTTTGTTTTATTTTATGTTATTTTATGGTACTGAAGAATCAAGCCCAGGGCCTTCCCACTGAGCTATATCTGTTGCTCCTTGGTCTTTGGTTCCAGCTCACATGCAGCCTGGTCGTCGAGACTTTGAACTTTCTTACAGTTGAGTCCATGACAAGTAATTGAACTTCCAGCTTCTTCCTGCAATAGCTTCTTAGACTCCATTTCAGACTGATAAGTGAAGAGCTGTTTTAGGGCCTGTTGTTGGGGACCTGGAGAAGCATGCTCAGGCTGGCCCCATTAAGAATGGTTCCCAGAAATATAGTTTGGAGTATGTAACTACACACAGAATTGGAAGACAAAAGCCTGGTCCTGGCTGATTTAGATTTCCAGGCCAATCTCACTAGTTGTATCACAATTTAAGTTGTAAGGGTGATCTCTATTCAGTGTTGAATCAGATCATTGTAATGCAGTTGAGATTGACTTCTGTGTATTAGAGAGCTAATATGCTTCTACTTTTTTTTCCTAATTAAGGGCTGTCATGGTTTGGATCTGGAGTGTCCCCCAAAAGCCTCACGTTCCTATGGATACATAGGTTTGGGATTTGAGACCTGGCTGGAAGGGGCGGGTGCTTGGGGGTTGACCTGGAGGTGCGTGTGCTAGTTCTGCCCTTCCTCCCAGTCTTTGTCTGTACCACCATGCTATGAGGATCTCTGCAGCTGGAGCTCTGGCTCTGGCCCTGCCCCTGCTCCAGCCCTGCCACATGCTTCCACCATTTCCAGCCTCCCACCTGTGAATGGACTATGACCTTCTGGAACTGTAAGCTACAGTAAATCTTTCCTCCCTGAGTTGTGCATGTTGGGTATTGAGTCACAGCAACAAGAAAGTAACAGAGACAAGGGCTTCTTGAAAAATTGATCAAATAGCTGATGCTTTTTCAGCATTAGAAATAGTGAGAATAAGTTGGACATTATGGACATACATATCATACCAGCTATTTGAAGTCAGAGGTAGAAGAACAAAGGTTTGAGGCTTAACCTGGGCAACTTACTGATACCCCTATCTCAAAATAAAACAGAAATGGACTGGGGATGCTGCTGTGTAGATAGAACATTTGCCTAGCATGCATGAGACCCTGGGCTCAATCCCCAGCACTCAGAGAGGTGTGGGGGAACTACATGTAATATACCTTAATTGTATTAAAAAGAGATTACTTTGATTGTACTTATATATAGTTTTTGTTGTTTTTTTATAAATAACCTATGGATACCAACACAAATGTGAAAATTTTAACAAACAAGGACTTGTCATATGCCATACTATTTTTAGATATCATAGATTAGCCTACTGCTATTTAATGGTCTAAAAGGAATAGAACTAATTTAGGCTGGATTAGTATGTTCTGCACTTTCAAAGCATTCAGTCATTGATCCTACAAATTAGAGGTAGAAAAATACGTTGGTAATTTGATTTTTGAACAAGTGATTGGATTTTCTCCAGTTGATATACAGGGGATTGAGTTTGCTTTTGTAGTGTGGATAAATGTTAAGTATTCATCTATTGTATAGACACTTAAATGCCTAAAACACCTGTTCAAAGCAGGTGTACAAGAAACTAAAAATTCTACATGGATGAGCAAGGCAGATAGCCTTGAAATTTAGTGCCGTTGGGGTGAGGGACATTTCACCTCCACCAGGAGAGTGACTCCCGGCAAGCAGACTTAGGTCCTGAGTACTCATGATGGCTTTGTGTTTAATTTTCTCAGTGTGTATCTGTGCCACATCCCACAGGCATTATTTATCTACAAAAGAACTGATAACCAGGATGAGTGATCAGAGAATATATTTTTTAAAAAAATTGATTGATAATGGTTAGAAACTTTCTAACTCAGCACATGGTGTTTAAGACACATCAGTTAGTGTTAGCATTTTTATTAGGTGAGTGGTAACATTGTAATTTACTCAGAGTTCTAAATGGGGAGAGTTAGAGAAAAGGCTATGACTTAACTTATTCAGGCTGCATTTCTGTTTTTATTTTGTATTCTTCAAGACTGACTGGCATTCGTGTTTGATGTTTTATTAAACCAGCTCACTGTTTCCTACAACTCTATACTCTATACATAGTCTTGTATGAGTTTAAAGTGCTTTTAAATTGGCATTTTAGGTGGATAGAACATATAAAATCTGGTTTTGCCATTAGATACTGAAGAATTCTTAGACTATCATGTTCAAATATTTTTCAGGTCTGATTTTAAAATAATTTAAATTTATAGGAAGTTCCAGTAATAGCACCCATTGTTACTTTACGCTATCTAGAAAGGCTCACCTGTTATCATTTGTGCATTTGCTGTTATTCCATGTCAGGTAGTTTTTCCTGAACCATTTTTGTTGCACGCGTCATGTCCCTTTTCCATGTCAAACTTCAGTGTCTAGCTCCTAAAAACAAGGACGATCTCTTGTGTAGCTCATTACAGTTGTCAAATTAGGGAAATAGGACACTGATATTACTGAGATGTTTAATACACTAGTTTACGTTTTGTTTTTACTAGTTTCCTAATAATGTTCTTAATAATTGTTTTTAGACCAATGTCCAACCAGGACTCATTCATTGCATTTTAGCTGTCACATATCTTTATTGTTCCTAATCAGAAACATTTCCTCAGTCTTTCTTGTTATTCACAACATTGATACTTTTGAAGAGAGTGGCAGACCATTTCTCTGTAGTCTCCCTCATTTTGGGTTCATCCATTGTGTTCTTGTCTACATTAGGAACAGCCTCTTGCCACAATGCTCATGTTTGTGATGCATGCTTCTCAGGGCATCACATCAGGAAGCACATGACCCTTTGTCGACTTGGCTCATGACCCATGATACTGAATTTGATCTTCTGGTTAATGCGCTTCCTGCCGAGGTATTCCATTGAAAGTTTTTTTTTTTTTTTTAACTAAGTAATTTATGGGATAAAACTTTGAGATTCATTGTACGTCACTTTTCATCAAACTTTTATTCTTGAAGAATTTTAACATGTTGACAATTTTGCCTAGATCAGTAATTATTATGATGTTAATGATAGAGCTTCTTAGTCAGGTTCAGCTATTTAATTGCACAAAGCTCTTTGCTGTAAAAGGGAACTTGTTCAGCTGTTGTCTGCCTCAGCATGAGAAAGTATTTAATGTTGGACTGGAGTGGGCACCTGAGACTTCTGTAGATTGTTTTAAGAACATTTACACCATGAAGTAAGCCTGGTCTTTTCCCCCTCCTCTTTAACACCCCTTCAAAATATGTACAAAATACATACCTTTTTGTCTTTTATGTAGGCCACTTGCATCCATTTCATATTGAAATGAAAGAGATGGCTTTGCTGAATTTAGACCCCCTCCTTGAGTTCCTGAGAACACTTATTTGTCAGTATCACACTAAACATGTTCTCCTCTTTGGGTAGTACTCTGGATACATTCTGTGTGTCAATACAGTGGATTTCTGTGTAGGTGTCATCTCCTGGTTACTATATTTTGGAGACAAAGAGGTCTGTTTTCAACCCCTAGCTTTGTCACTAACTGTTGGATTGTTGGAAAAATCATGATGAATTTTGCAACAGATGTACTGTTGTATCTGTGTCATATGACAGCTGATAGTCTTAGCTGCAGTCTAAAAAAGACTTTTTGAGTGATTGGTTGAGTTTTAGAGATTTTACAACTTGAAGATGGAAAGCCAAACTCTGCATTTTTCGCCGTATTTTATTATTTTACATCCTCATAGGGAAGAACATGGTATCGAGCTTGTGAAACGTTGCATACATTACGGTTTACAGCTACAGTGACAATGCTGTACAAGAGCATTAGTGCCAGTGATGGTTCAAGAAATTCTGTGCTGGTCATTTTGATCTCAGTGATTCTCCTTGGTCAAGGAGGGCCATAGAGGTTGATGATGGCAAAATAAAGGCATTAATTGAGTCAAACTCCCGTTACATGACACGAGAGATTGCAAAAACATTGAACATCCATCATTCAGGCATTCATGACCATCTGACGAAGCTGGAATACAGAAACATGATCACTGTTTGAATTCCTCATGAGCTAGTTAGAAGTTCATTTGACAGTGCTTAGGGTCGTCCTGCATAATCCTCATTTATTTAATGTGAGAAAAACAATCCTTTTTTGAAGTGACTGATAACTGGTGATGAGAAGGGGATTGTTTACAACAGTGTGGCACAAATTGTCTCCCAGTGTGACAGTTCATCTCAAATAACGTCAAAAGCAAACACTGAGGGCTGGAAGAATGGCATGGCTGTTCTCTGAATTTGATTCCCCAGTACCACATAAAGCCAGGCGTGGTGGAACATGCCTGTAATCCCAGCACTCAGAAGGCTGAGACAGGAGGATTGCCCTGAGTCCAAGGACAGCCTGGACTACATAGTGACTTCAGTACCAGCCTGGGCTACAGAATGAGACCCTGTCTTAGTGTGTTTTTTAAGCTCCTGCTGAGGAACCAAGCAATCAATTCCAATGTGTACTGTCAGCAGATGAGCAACTTAAATGAATCTATCACCCAGAAACATCCAGAGCTTGTTAATTGTCAAGATGTGTTCCATCATGAGAATACACATAAGTTTGATCACCTGTCAAAAATCATTGGAGCTTGGATGGGATGTATTGCCACACTCACCATGTTCACATGACCTTGCACCTCAGTCACTTGTTTCCCTGTCTTCAGAACTCTTTGTGTGGTGTAACATTCCATTCAGAAGAGGCTGTAAATCAGCACCTTGTTCAGTTTTTCACCATTAAAGACAGGTCCTTTTATGAATGAGGAATTATGAAACTCACTAAAAGATGACAAATGGTTATTGAACAAAATGGACAATATATCATTGATTAATCTTTGTTCTTTATATATATATAAATGACCTTTGAAAAACAGACAAGTTATATCATGACTTTTGTGAGAGTAGCTTTTTAACCATGAACAAATTTCCTGTATCTCCAATACCAAGTCCATAATCTGTGAAGAGCTGATAGGAATAGCACCTACTTTTGAGGTTGAGGACAGATTAAGTGCACCTCTAAAGCAATTCATGTGAAAGATATTCTGTCATGTTACAACTTCTTTGAGATTTGGAATTTCTTCTTAAATTATGTATTATAGTATAAGTAGGTTATAAAGGAATATTTTTATTACACATTTTGAATAAACCCTAAAACAGTCATCTGTATAGCAGAGCACATATGCAATATTTCAACATTTAATAAGACTTAAAATTAATGAAATTGGAATGTTCTGAGGTTATTTCTTAAAGGTGTTTTTGAAGCTACATTGTTGGTATAAATAGTACATTTACTGTGTTCATTGTTTGTTTGTTATGGTTTGGAACTGGAATATTACCCCCCCCCCAAAGTTTCAGGTATTTGGATGTTATGGATTATCCGTAGAACTAGGTGCCATTAGGAGTAGAGGTGGATAATGCTTGAAATCTTAACTAGAGCGGTCAGGCAAGAGACTAGAATAAAGAGAGTACGCATAGGAAAGGAAGAAGTCAGACTATCCTTATTTGCAAATGACATGATCCTTTACATAGAGGACTCCAAAAACGCTAATGGAAGACTCTTAGACCTAATAAACAAGTGATGGATTATAGGTATGTGATGGACTATGGATTACAGATGTGTAGTGGATTGGGGCATGTAGTAGATTTCATACATGTGCCACATTACTACTGGGTATGTGACCTGGAATGGAGGAATCACTGGGAGGTAACCTAGAAGGGTGACACTAGCTCTGTCCTTTTCTTCTGAACTTAGCTTCCTCTCTGCGATGCCATGACTACGTTTCCTCCTCGTCTAGTCACCTCCCCATAAATGGACTGTGTGAGACCTTCTGAAACTGAGCTAAAACGAATCTTTGCTGCTTTAAATTGTGAATGTCGGGTATTCTGTCAAGCATCTAGTAAGACAATTTAAAACTTTTTATAAAATTTCCTATGGAAATTGAAGCCAATATACATGTGGGAGAAAAGTAGTTTTCTGGGTTTTCTAGTATATTTTATCAAAGTATATATGTCTTGCCTGAAGTTTACTTGTAATTATACAAAAAATGCAGATTTTCAGAAAAATCGTTAAAACACTTAAGTATAATACCCTCCTCTGTTTTTGTGGCTATCTGATGCAATTTGTACACAGTAGCAGTGCTAGAATATTCTTTAAAAATTAGGTTGGATAAGGATATGGGCAGTAAGACTATTAAGAATAATCTGTATCAATTTTGTGTGTGTGAGCACGCGTGTTTTTGTGTTACTCAGGATCGAGCCTAGGACTCTCACCCTCACCCATCTTTATTTTTTATTTTGGGATAGAGTCTACATTAAGTTGCAAAATTGCCTAGCCTGGGCTCACATTTGATCCTCCTCCTTCAGCCTCCTAGAATGCTGGGATTACAAACCTGCTGTATTGAATTTTTAAATGGTACTTCATTTTTATCTGGGAGTATCATTTTTAAAAATAATCCTTAGGTTTTTTCTTTTCTTCATTTTGGGTCCAGCTTTCACCATGTAGTCTAGGCTGGTTTTGAATTTTAGGTGCTCTCTGTTATCCCCCTGAGTGCTGGGATGTGCGTCAAAGGCCTGGCTTGAATCCTTTAAGTTAATTAACATCTTTTTAGTGTTTGTTTCTACAGTAACAAATTCACTCTGACTCCTTATATAATATATTGCTAGTAGAATGGTTGAACAAGACTTTTTATCTTATTGTAGTTTATTTTCTAATTTATAAGCCTTTTGATTTTTGTGGTTTTTGTAAGTTGGGTTTAAGTAGGATAAAATGTTTTATGGTGATGCAGACTAACTTTTCAGAGGACCGTTCTCCCACATGATTAACCTACTAGTAATGATGGTGCTGTAGAATTTGGGTCTGTGGGGAAATGTGCAACGGACGTATGGTAACTCTCACAAATAGGGCTCTTTTGCTGTCACAAGAGGACTTAGCTCAGATTTTTCTCATCAGAGCTTGGCGGGCTTGTGCTTGAGATGGGAGAAGGCACTTGCTGTTTGTAAAAAGGCTCTTTAGTGGGAAGCTGATTATTTTTAAGTAAGTTAGCTAAACTTAAGGAAAACAGAGAGCTACCTAGTTTTGCTTACTTTGGGTACAAATGATTATAAAAAGGAATCTTTGCTCACCTAGCCTATGACTGACTAGGTATAGAAAAGTTCATATCTGGTGGGCTTTTACATTAGTGTCAGATACAAAATGGAGAGTATTTTATTTCATGATTTTAGCATAACAGCCTTTTATGTAGCTATAAGAGTGGCAGTACTCCTTAAAATTTTAGGTGATTAAAATGTGGTACATGGTATATTTTAACTGTCTCACTCTGTTTCATGTTAAGTGTATTACAAGAATGAATTCTGAAGTGTGCTGCTCCAAAACACTGAGGGCTGTAATTTTATTGCATAAAACTCAAGATTTAAGTAGCTTCTTGTGAGCATAGGGTAGGCAGGAAGCTAATGTCTGTCAAGATACAGGACAGCTGCTTGCTCCGCAGCCGCCGCTGTGTGAGTAGAGACATCAGCCTGGACCCTATGCCTGGCCACAAGACATAAGTGTACTACCAGCTGATATGCCCAAAGATAGCCTTAATCAGTCCTGTCATATTCCTTAGGGTTTGGAGTTTCTGGTGGGTCGGGTGCTGAGGTGTATGTGGATGTAAAGTTAAGTACTTTTGTGTGGTGACAGTCTGATGACCATACTTCATTTTTCACAACTATTCCAAGCATTGGAATCTGCATTACTAATTTTATTATTATGAAACACAGATTATAATTCTTTATTTTACAGTTTTTTATTGATTTCAGCCTTTCAAATGGTTATTTTTACCTACCACCTATAAAAAATGCATTTTAGGAATTTGGTTTTTGATACTAATAAAGAAAATTGCTCCTGAAAATAATTTACTAACTTAATTAGAGCATTTACTTCAAAGTAAAAGAACTCTGATTTCCTAAACGTAGTTGAAAGTGTTTTGAACTTGCCAGTTATAGTTTTATAAGTATTTCTATAAAATAAACCTCCACTGAAGAAAAATAATTCCCTTATTTTTACTTTTATTAAACCTTACCATCTCGGGAATCTCAGGAATCCGTTTGGAAAGGTGTCCATTTTTTCTACTTTGTCCATTTGTTTTTCCTTCATAGGTTTTAAAAGTGAGACTAAACTGGATGCCCTTGCCTTTAGAAGAACACGTGGTTGGTACAGATGGGCACGGAAAGTATAAAGTGTATTAACCAAGAAAGACAGTGAGCATGTGAATGCACCTTTAAAAAGTTGCTGTTTCCTGAGCCATAGAGTGGAAGGATATTGTTTTTATGGTGTAACTGCACTTGGGATGTGTTCTCTTCAATATCAGATGTGTTGGCTAAAAGAGTCATTATGGTGGCTGTCGTAAACTTACTGAACGATGACACTTAGGAAGTGGGTAAAGAATGCACATTGAAGGTGGATATTCTTGGGAAGGTAGTGAAAGGAAGTGTGACAGGAATTAAGGATAAATATGTGTTAGCTGTGTTCAAAAGTAGTGAAATACTCACAGGTCTGTTTGCCCTGTTCTTTTTCTTTCTGGATTGGCCAGTAGCCACACAATGTTGTGTGGGTTTCCAGAAGCTTTATATTTTCCTTGTCTTTCAGTAGGTCTAGAGGAGGGCTGGGTAATCTCCATATTTAATAGACGTCACTTTGATCAAGTTTTAAGGTCTAGAATAGATTTAACTCTCTAGCCAGAATCATTTGGCATTTCATTTTTAAGCAAAGTTTAATTTGGTGCTGCTGTTTTGTTTACAGTATTTCAGTGTACTTTTCTCTTTTTTAATTAGTGTCAAAAATGAAATTAAAGGTGGAAGAAGTCCTTGGAACACTAATGAAACTTTGATTTTAAAATGAGTTGAGACAGAAAGAACACACAGTGGGAAGGAAAGAAGTTCTAGGGTGGTAAATTGACCCCACTCTTCATTTTCTCTATTTCCCTCTCTGAGGTGATTCTTTATATATTCTGTATTACTTTTCTGTCAAGGGAGTAGCAGAGAGTACTAAGAAGTTAATTAGCCTTACTGGGATAGTGATACATGCATTAAGTATGTGACCACCACACGTAAACTCTTCTACTGTGTCCCCTCCATCCTGCCACCTTTTATCTTACTACAGTAGCATAGATTCTCGTTGATTCTGCTCCCATTTCTATGGTAAGAGTTTTACCTTGCGTTTTAGCTTCCTTTTCTGTTGTATTGTGTAGTGGGATTACAGTAGAGCTCCTGGCTCCATAAGATGGTAGAAAGTGGTAAATCCAGGTTGTAGAGTCAGGCTGTTAGGTTCAGATTTGAGGAGGTTTTTTAAAATTTTGTTATTTTGTTTGTTTTTGGGGCAAGGTCTTGCTCTGTAGTCCAGGCAGGTCTTAAACTCACTATATAGCCTGGTCTGCCCTTGAACTCATGGCAGTCCTCCTGCCTCAGCTTCTTGAGTGCTGGAATTACAGGCATGCTCTGTTGTGCCTGGTTTATGGGTGTTGGGAATTGAACTCAGGGTCTTGTCCTTGCTAGGCAAACACTGTAACCGCTGTGCTATTTCTTCAGCCCCCTTATGAGTTCTTTTAATAGGTAGGCCGTGGTGAGAAAATTGAGTGAACTTTTCTGTGCCTCAGTTTCCTAATCTGTAAAATAGAGTAAAAATTTGCTGCCTGGTAAGGTTATAAGGTTGAATGAGTCACCAAAACATACAAATTATTATCATTTTTATTAAACCTCTTCTTTGAGGAGAGAAATACTAGATAGCCTGTTATAAAACCTCAAGGTAATTGTTTGTTTGTTTGTTTGTTTGGTACTGGGTATGCTTGCAGCCCAGGAACTGGCACCTGCTAGGTGAGTCCTCCACCACTGAGCTGTGTCCTCATCCCCATAACAAAAGATTTTCAGGCTTTAGGGTTAAGAATTTGGAAATCACAAAGTCAGGTTTTCATGGGAAACATGTCAGGCACAGTGGAATGGAAACTTATTCCCTTGTCCCTCTTCACGTTCTCAGTAGCTAGTGGTGTATATGGTCTTTTGGATTGGCTGCTCTAGGCTGTTCAGTAGTGTGCATGGACATGCTTGGACACAGCTTGGCTCTTATATCAGCTCTACGTAAAAGAAGAGAAAAGGAAAGAGAAGTACTTCTTAAGAAACAGTAAAGGTGAAGTATGTTTTCTCTCTCTGAGTGTTAGTGAAGTGACTTTTAGTGTACTTCTAAAATGCATTATAATGTAGTTATTTTTTAAAGGTGTTAGCAAGTCAGTCGTATAGCAAGTATTAAAGCCTGCCTGTGGTTGCTATTGGATCACAGTGAGCCACTTGTGCCTTTTGTGTTCAGCTGCTTTTATTAGTAGGGTGCTTCCTAATCCAGAAGCACCAGCTTCAAAGGTGGTGCAGCAGTCTTTTAGGAAGGCTCAGGTTTCATTTCATAGATTTGTTGTGAAGGAATCTCACCTATTTGGATGATCCTACTAAAGTAGTCCATTTCAGTGCTGATAGTCACACTGACTGGGTGTTTAGAAATGTAAATGTTAAGGGAGAAACCAAGGATGGAAATGTGGCCTCAGAATCTCAAAGACATCACTTGACTGGATTTCATTAAACAGAAAACACGTTTAGAAAAGTCTTAGAGAATCTAGAGCACTTAGGATGAGTTTTGAGGACATTTAGGCATTTAGACATCTCAGAGATGGCTGGTTGCTCCCTGGCCCTGGGTGCCCTGCTGCTTTGCTGAGCATTCACGAATGTTTATCCACCTGCCTTACATTGGCTTGCTCTTAGTCCTTGGGGGTTGGTGCCTAATGGGATTTAGTTTCTAAATGCGTTTTTCTTTTGGTCAGATGAAATCTTTGACCAAAAGCTGGTATGTAAAAAATACCAGATTGGAGCTGTCCTGTTTGAAGCAGAGATTTGTGGTCCAATCTACCTGATCTGTTTTCTTTCTCTTGACCCCATCCTCTACCTTGGCAGTCCTTGAAGGAACCAAAGCACGCTTAGGAGAAGTGAACTTTAGGAAGGACTGCCATTGATAAGCAGGGATAAATTTCTATATGTCCTTGCACATCCTTCGATGTTGGGAGATCTCATTTTTAACTCCTGCTGCTGACGGTTACTCCTGACATGTGCATTTTGCTTTACAGTTATGTTGACTATTTTCTATTGTATTAAAAACTATACAATGAAATGCTTTTCTGTTATCTGGGTCAAGATTTGTGTTTGACTTGAGTGATTTGCCGTCTTTATATCAGCTGCTGGTAGGAACAAAATCAACTGAGTAGACGCTTATGGTCATAGTACCTTTGTTTATTGACAATATTTTTGACTATTTGCCATTTTTCCTTAGTTAGACCATTTTCACCTACTCTAGGTACTGTAATGTAACATGCATTTTAAGATCACTTTGATTCTTCTCAGAATATGAATATTTTTAAAAATACTGTGTATGTAAGTGCTGAGCTTTCATCATGTGGCCTTGCAGTCTTCTGGATGATTGTTTTCAAAACAGGATCTCACTGTTGAGTCTAGGCTGGCCTCAAGCTTGATCCTTCTGCCTTCCTCTCCCAAGGGCTGAGGTTCCAGATGTGCACCGCATGCCTTGGTCTTATTCTCCTGGACAGTTCTCCACCATTCTGTATAAGAGGCACACAGAACGCTCTTCTCTGCACAGTCATGTGTCAGGGACAGGAACCTATTCTAGGAAAAAAAGCTGCTAAGTGGGGCTGTCCCTGAGCACCCAGCATATACTGTGTGGGCTGGACAGCGCTGATTTCTGTCAGTCTGTCCAGTCCATTGAGAACATTGGCATCCATTAGTTTGGTGACTGACCAAGAGCCTCCCACAGTTACCACTGCTGAGTGTAAGCAGTTAGAAAATTATTATTGGCATTTACACAGAATATTTGTTAGATGCTTTTATTATTTTATTAAGGTTTTGAGAGGGGACTGTTAGAAACCATTCCCTGACACTTCTGATCAGGAAAGCACTCTCAGGAGGATATATTAGGAATTTTCAGAGAACACTTATCATCAGTGTAGGGAGGAGCTTTTATGTACACCTGCATGTGGCAAACTGAACGTATGAAGAGCTCAGTTACTGTTAAACACTAGGTAGGCTGCAGCCCTCATCAGAAACGTGTGATGGGAGTAAACCAGCCAGTTCTGTACCAAGCTTTATTTTGCTATTATTGTGTTGATTTCATAATCACTGTTCCATTTGATCTTTCTCAGAATCCTGTGAATTAGAAAAGACAGAACTTGAAACTGACTACTGGAAGAAGTGGCAGAATCAGAATCAGCTTTAGGACTAAGTCAGTCATTGGTTCTTTTCACTGTGGTATACAACACATTGAGTTATCCCTGTCTATATCACAGTATGTTTTGCAATAGTTCATATTTAGTCCTCTTTTCAAAATATATTTGTTAATTGTCTCTCTAAGGTGTTAGTCTTTTGTTCATGTGTGTGTGTTTGAGACAGGGTCTTGTGAAGTTTCCCAGTTACTCAAACTTGGGATCCTCCTGCCTTAGCATCCAAATATCTTGAGATTGTAGGCATGAGCCATGCCCAGCTCTAGATTTTAACTAAGAGAAGTCACTTTATAGAATATCTTGTGATTAGTATTTTTTAAAATACCTCTATGAAGTTAGAGTGACATTTTTCAAACTTTATGGCTTTGATGTTTAGCATTTTAGTATTTTGTGGTTGATTTTGGTATTGAATTTAGGTATGATGTCTGGGCAGTTACGTGATAGTCAGACATAAGTGTTTCTTCCCATGTACCTACGCTGGATCCTCTTTGTCTCCTAAGGTAGGATTGAGCCCAAGGTCTTGGTTTGCCATGCCTGCACTTTACCACTGAGCTCTGCATTGATCCCTGAGAGCAGAGTCGTGTATTACATGGTTTAGATCTGGAGTGTCCCCCAAAAATCTCATGTTTCTATGAATAATGTGTACTGTTGGGAGGGGTCATGGCCAGAAGGGGCAGATGCTTGGGGCTTCACCTGGAGAAGTGAATGCTGGATCTCCCCTTCTTCCCAGACTGGTCTCAGTTTTGCCATGGTGCTGTGAGGCTTTCTATTCCAGAGCAATGACTCTGGCTCTAGTTGCAGCCCACCATATGATTCCACCATTTTCCAGCTGCCCGCTCATGAATGGACTGTGACTTTCTGAAACTGTAAGCTAAAATAAATCTTTTCTCCCTAAAATTGTGTATGTCAGGTATTAAGTCACGGCGATGGAAAAATACGACATGTCATAAACTTCTTTCATATACAGCGCCCAGTGGAACAGTAAGCACCCTAGGTAAGGACAGCAGGACAGTCCTGAGCACAGAGTGATGAGAAAGGAAAGGAAAGCTGGCTAATGGCCATGGATTTTACTGTCTGTCCTGGTAGTGTTTCTAACCAAAACCGTTCTGAAATAATTCATTTATTTGAGTCCCTCCTTCATGCCTGTCAGTGGTCCTACAGCAGGAATTGGTAGTACTGTGACCCACTAACCAAGTCTTTTTTAGTCATCTGTTCAGTCACCCATTATAAATAGTTTTATTGGAACAGAGTCACTTGTATATTGTCCATGACTTTGTTTTCACTACTAGTGTGGAGCTGAGTAGTTATGGCAGGTTGTGTGGCCCAGAAAACTTAAATATTTATTTGATGCTATAGAGAAATGTTTGCTGACCCTAATATAGGGTGGTGCAAATAGAATTCTGAAGGTGTATGCCTGTAATCCTAGCACTCAGGAGGCTGAGGCAGGAGAATTTCCCTGATTTTGAGGTCAGTCTGGGCTATATAGTGTGTTCAGTACCAGCCTGGACTACAGACTCTTATTTCAAAAAAATATATATACAGTTCTGGAAAAAAATTAATATGTGTTTAATGGAATTTGCTTTATGTTGCAGTCTCTCTCAAGAACAGAGCAAAAAAAAAAAAAAAAAAAAAAAAAAAAAAAAAAAAAAAAAAAAAAAAGCCAAAAGCCAGGCTGGGTTTTTGTTTTTAATAAAGGGAAAAGACACAAAGTTGGATTGGAAAATACAAAAGTATGAAATATTTCAAAATGAAAATTATCAGAACTTGGTGACTTAACTCTAGGAAGCAAAACAAGGGAAGTAAGTTTAATTGATATATTTGCTGTTATAATTGTGTTACACGTGTTCATGGCTGTTCTTTTGTCAGAATTTTAATCGGTGGTCATGAATTTTCTTTATAGTCTTAAAACATGATCTTGAGTTTTTTATACTGATAAGAATTTTTTAGGTAAAAAGACATAGAGGATACATACATAGGTGATTACAGCTACTAAAGCTATGTAATATCTTAAGGATTGATAAATGAATAACAATCTCTAAATGAAAATGAGAATTCATGGCTTCTCACAAAATTGTGTCAGCACACAATGAATTTGGACAATCATTTCTCTTACTCTCACTAGGTGTGTGATCTTGGGGCAAGTTTGACCAATTTTTTGAGTGTCGTTCACCTCATTTTTAAAATGAGGATTTTAATAGTGCCAACATGAAGAGTTCTTGAGAGAAATAAATGATATATAAATAAAACAATGAAAATAGTTCGTACCTCCTTACCAAGGCAGAATAACTAGTAAATATTGTCTAGGGCTTGTAGGAAGTAATAGATTATGGTTTTGATTGTTAATCAGAGCTCATTTATGAGTTCTCTTCAGTTCATAAACTTATTAATACCATACTAATTGATTTTTGTATATAAAAGATGGTGGCATGTTCTCCCTCTGTCTCCTGGATTTATTGCTTCCTCGTCCCACTGGGAAATAAGTAAGGAATTGTTCACCCTTCTCGTGTCCCCTCTCCATTCCTTCACAAGTTTTGAAGGTCTGCGGAAATGCCCTGCCTTTTGTGCCCCTCATCAAGGCCACAGGGTGTGGGAAGGGAGGAGGAAGTCCAGCTTCCCTATGGTGGTATGTATAGATAGCTAAATTTATCAGTCTCTGACAGTTTGGATATTTTTGAATTTTCATGTGGAGGTACATTTTGTGTCCTACAGATACGTAAATGTAGTTGATTCAGTGCTTTCCTATGAAATCTTTCAAGGCTCCTGAGTTACAAAAATCACTGTTAATTTTGCTGATATGCATGCAGAGCACTTTGGCCTGGGAAAAGTGCTGGTGTTACTATGTTTTTTTAATTTTAGTATCACTATTTAGAAGTAGGTTTTATGATAGGAAAGCTTAAAGGGCATGTTGTGACTCTGAGCTTTTATAGAAATAGAAAATTTATTGCTTCCAGGTGTTTGTAAGATTATCAGTATCAATATTGAGGTTTCCTGTGATCCAGTCTTACAGTAGTGTAATGTCTTTAATAGGCAGCAGAGTAAAGTTGATGATTTAGGCCAGTGTTTCTAAAACTGTTTCTCTTTTACCCATTTCCCCAAGGGAGGAGACTTTCTTTTAAGACTGTTTTTTTTTTTTTTTGTGACTAGCCCCCATCTCCATAAAAATTTAAATCCACAGATAATATTCTGTTTATATGTTGTATGTATTTCTGCCTTTTATAGAAAGAGTAAGGGGTTTTTGGTGCCTCTTTCTTCAAGAATTATATCTGCCCCTTTGTGGTGTTACTGCCTTCATTGAGAATGCACGTTTTGGATCAGTAAATTATCAAGCTTTGGGTTGTTAGGAACTTAATGTTCTCTAAAAGTAGTGAATGCCCTAAAGAACTTTTGGTTTATGAGGGTTATGTCTAATACTATTGATGATGTTACAAATGAAACTGAGAAAAATTTTAAATGCTAATTCGTTTAAAGAACTTTTATGAAAATTCTATTCCCTATTCCATTACATACACTTGCTTGTTCGTTTTTTACATGAGCTACAGATTCAGTAACACATTGGAAACATGGCTTGGGGGAGACAATCTACCCCACTTTTGGCCTCTTTTTCCCTCCTTTTTAGCCTTACCCAATGCCTTACCCCTTCAAAGTCTCAGAGATTCATCTCTTTCCTAGCAGTTCATCACTCCTGTTTCTGCCCTGTCTCTCGCAATGGGTTCTTCTTATGCAGTTGTTTTTGTTAATTTCGTAAGAAGGACACCCGCCAATAGTCTTTTGTGTTTGATCCATTTCACTGAGCATTATTGACTCAAGATAGCCCCATTTTCTTTCAGATGCTTCGTATCTGTCTTTTGGCCACATAGTATTCCATTGTGTATAGATAACACATCATCTTTACCCATTCCTCTATTGATGGGCAAGTAGGTTGTTTCCAGGATTTAGTTCTTATGAATTGTGCTGCTGTAAGCATGGATATGCATGTCTTTATGGTATGCTGACTTTATTTCTTTTGAGAACATGTCCAGTAGAGCTGTACCTGGAGTAAAATGGGATTTCTATTCTCAACTTTCTAAAGAATCTCCAGACTGCTTTCCATAATGCTTGAACCAAATTACAGTCCCACCAAAAGTGTAGAAGTGTCCCAAACATCCTTAGTCACTTGGTTTTTGACAAAGAGTCCAAAACAATCTACTGGAGAAAAGACAGCACCTTTAACCAATGGTGCTGGGGAAACTGGATTACACATGGAAGAGAATGAAATTAGATCCATATCTTCGCTGCACACTAAAAACAGATCAAGGTGGATCAAAGAACTGGATATCAAAATAGAAACACTGAACCTACTGAAAGACAAAATAGGTAAAATCCTAGAAGACATAGGTATACAAAGGATTACCTAAAAAGAATGCCAGCTGCACAAGAAATAACTGCAAGAATGGGACTATATCAAACCATTACACGTACTTATCAGTGCTAAGAGTTAAAACTGTTAATACGTTTTTGTAAATCTCTTTGAGGCAAGAGTAATAGCAGTCCTTAAACTTGTCCATTTTCTTATGGAGTTACTAAAGAATCTGAAGGGCTTGGACTACAGTTCAGTGAGGGAGTGCTTGCCTAGCATGCTTAAAGCCCTGGTTCAACTCACAGTACTACCAGAAGAGAGAGAGAGAGAGAGAGAGAGAGATGGGGCGAGTTGAGAGAAAGAGAATATGAGGGTATGTGTTGATATGTAGTTGGAAAACTAAAGAACATTTTAATCACCTTTTCAAATAATGGAGGTGTGTTTCTTTGATATTATACCTAATCTTGACAATTGGTCGTTTCTTAAAGGAGGGTTGGAATGTGGAGTCTGAAACCATATAAAACCTTTTTGTACTGTCAACAATAATTTCATTGGTCTTTGAATAGTTCTTATGTTTATGAATAATTTTGTAACAGCGTTGTACAGAAAATAATAGTTCACCAACTTGTGAAGATGTTGCAAATACTGGTTCAGCACCAGTTAATCACAGTTCGTTAATATCACCACCGAGCTCATCAGAAACACTCAAAATGTTGGAGACTTACCAGGCCCTTTTCTCACTTGCAGGCTCAAATGTTGTCTTTGGTTGTGAGTACTATTAGTTGACTAAAGTGACAGGTGCACTTGGTTCATTTTCAGGCAGATGTCTGGCACATACCCAAGTCCAGTAACTAGTTTATCTTTCTTTCAAACTTGTCTCATGTAGAAGATTCGGCCTGCTCATACTTGACAGTTGTCATTTTTCTTTTGGCAGCAGGAGTGCTTCATACATGCTTCCCATTTGGTCACAAAATATTACCATCAAGACATGTTCAGGACTAGATTTATTGACATTCTTTTCACCTGGGGAATCGTATGGTGAAGACTACAACCACCACTGCAGTGTTAGTGCTACTGCTTTGGTGTGGTTCCAGGATGAGACTCCACCTGTGTTCTGCCACAGATCTTACCTTTAGTATTTGTGTCAGTATGGTGAAAAGGCAAATTATTTGTTAGTGTTCCTTAGAAACCAGTCTTGAGGTCATAGCGTTCTGTGGACCACATTGTGTGAACCTTTGGTTTAGAAGATGGACTGAATCCCAGCTCCATCTCGTATTAGTTTTGTAATGGTGAGCAGTTGCCCTGGTAATACAACCAAACATTATAAAATAAGAGAAAGCTACAGACTTGAACCTCTCAGAAACATAGGCCCAAAACCAAATGATACTTGACATTAACTTTCCTATCCCATCCTCATTATCTTTTAATTGGCCATGAGTATTACAGGACTTCAGTAATGGGAAAGATGTGAAGTAGCATACAGCAAAAGCAGGGAGCAAAGATGATTCTGAACAGGCTTGTCTTGGAGTACTAAAGATGTTCGTTTCAGTCTTAAACTTTATTCCAGAGCTTTTCTTCTTTGAGACATAGTCTTACTCTGTAGTCCACGCTGTTCCTACACCTGTATCCCAGGCTGACCTTGAAATCTCAGTAATTCTCCTGCCACAGCCTCCTGAATACTGGGATTATAAGCATGTACCATCGTGCTGTAGTTTACATGGTGCTGTAGAATTGAACTCAGGGCCTTATGCTTGCTAGGAGTGCTCAAACTGCTGTGCTGTTCCTCCAGGGGCTCAGTATCTTTATGGACGGGGGGAGGAGAGAAGATATTTAATATCTTAATACAATCCTCAGATTTTTTTTTTTAAAGGGCAGATGCTAAGCATGCTGCTTCATTTTGAAATTCACCCAAAGTATTTTGCTGGTTTTGGTTCTGAAATTTTCATTAAGTCTTCCCTCCCCCTAAATAATCTTTTCAAATAATTTAGATGAAGAAAACCTGTTGACAGTCAATGGAATGTTTTACCTAGGTGTCTTTCTGTTCAGGAAAATTTCTAAGGCACCCTTTTCCTCTTTGGGGCATTCTTTCTGTTTTACTCTTTGAGCATGGACTCATCTGTCACATACCTTTGCCCATTCTGGAGTAATCTTCATTTAGAAGGCAGTGGTTTTTACTAAGAAGCCGCCTGTCTTCTACCATCTGTCATGCTAGTCATGCCAAGAAGCCAATTGCTATGTGGAAGGCACAGCACACAGGGTTCTACTGTCAGCTGTAGTGGGCTACTGCCTTGTGTGCTTCCCAGACGGTTCTCAAGGTCTGGCCACCTGCTTGACTGATGCTTCTGTCTTGTTAGTTTTTAAATCTTTCAGTACTTAAAAACATGTGCTCTCCTCAGTTAGGGAAGCAGTATCTTCAGTTTAGAAAACTTTTAAGGAACAAAAAAGTTATAGATTGGGAGAAAAATTTCTTATCTTTGCTGTCCTTGAGTATAGTCATTACTGTCCTTTATGGTGGCTGATGGGCGCTCGCTCACTTAGTCTTAACTGGCAACATAATGTACGTACATTTAATATTGTGCCTTTTCATTCATTACCAGCGTTTATTTTTTTGAATGGATTTAAAAATAATGATAACATAAATTTTGCTATAAATGTATATACATTTTTAATGCAGTCTGTTCTCTTGATGCTAGACTTAGATAATTTTCCATGTTAGGTTGTTTTCAGGTGAGTTACTAACTTGATTTTCAAGATTCTCAGACTAAACCAGACTTAGAGTTTTCTTTGACTTTTGGCTGGTGCAGTCTTCCAAACAGTTCCTTTTCTCTGGGAGTTCTTTAACTTTCTGTGCCAGTACAGATTTGCTTGTACAGAGTTGGAGATGAAAGTTCAGTTTATGTCTTTGGTCTTTATATTTTCTTTAACATCTGCCCTAGTTACATAGACTAGTTTAGGGGAGATATACATAGGAGAAGGGGTTTCATTATTATAGAAAAGAGATTTGGATAATGTGGGGTTGAAGTTTCTGAGTTCTTCACTAATTCTGTGTAAATTCCAGGTGTGTAGGAGAGAAACATGGCTCAAGAAACCAACCACAGCCAAGTGCCTATGCTGTGTTCCACTGGCTGCGGATTTTACGGAAACCCTCGTACAAATGGCATGTGTTCAGTATGCTATAAAGAACATCTTCAAAGACAGAATAGTAGTAATGATAGAATAAGCCCACCTGGTAAGTAACTTGTTCACTGAAATGCAGTGTGTCCAGTCCCTTTTTCTGCTCTCAGGTTGCAGATGTATTCCTGTATTCATATCAGTACAGTTTTTCACACAGTGTGAAGATGTGTAAGAGCATCAGGAGTAAGAGCAACCCAGCTTTTTGTAAACACGAAAGTTATTCCATAGTCTTACCTGCAGTGTAGCAGAGAACTCTTCCTAATTTATAAAAATGGAGGCACTCTTCAAGTTAATATGGCTATGTTGGATAAATCCAGGGAGTGTGGTTTCTAAGAGGATGTTAGCTCTTCTATCTGCAGGGACTTCTGCAGCAAAAGTAGTCATGGAAAGAAAGAATATGTAGATACATGGAGGATTCTTCATAGCCACGGCTGTCCTTAGAGAAACCCATATTCCTTTAGGAAGGAGGAGTGTAGCTGATGAAAATAATCTCTGAATTTCTGTTTTAGGAAGTAGAGGTAAAATATAGCCTGCTACACTTATTCTGAACCTCTGCCTTACAGTTACACTTAATCGTTTATTTTAAATATCTCATTTGTACACTAATACTTGGAAGGCATTTGTGAATTAAAAAACTGAGGTAAGTGATAATTCTGAGATGTAATTTAACTTATTAATAAATACAATTTGCCTGTGGTTTTCTGCTTGGTTAAAAGTGGCATTTTCTCAAAGATTTAAAAGAAAAAAGCTCTTAAAGGTAATATTTTTCAGATTAGGATATAGCTCATCAGTAGAGCCCATGCTTAGCATTTGTGAAGCCTTGGATTCAGTCTAGCACCAGGAAAAACAATTAACTGGCAAACTGCTGCGAAGATTTTAAATAAAAATCGTGAACCAAACCGGGCATGATGGTGCATTCCTAAAATCTCAGCATTCTGGGAGGCTGAGGCAGAAGGTCACAAGTTTTAAGTCCAGTCCCTGGTAATATAGCAGCTTAGCAAGACCCTTTCGAATAAAAAAATAAAAAGGTCTTGATATGTGGCTCAATACAGAGGTCTTGAGTTCAATAAAAATATTCTACATAACCAACATATATCATGATTCAAAATCCATAAACATATGTGATCTTCACTGTTAGCGATCAGGTCTTGAGCTGCCCCGAACATAGAACCACTAACATGAAGTTGGTGCCGTTGCAGCAACGTCTGTCAGTAGTCTGCCGGAGTCTTTGCCAGTTGCATGCACAGATGGCAGCATCCCTGAGACACAGTCAGCGCTGGACTCCATGTCCTCATCTGCACCACCCAGGTGAGGCCTTCCCTTCTGATCATTTCCGTGAAGGAAGACTGTGTGAGTCTGTGCTAGGATTGACAGGCCTTAACTGTACCTCTTTATTACTCCTGGTTAGAAAAAAAATTTGTTATTGTTTTTACTTGGGGTGGGGTCTTATGTCTTTGATTTCTTTTTCAAACATCTTTTCCTTTATTCTTCCTCATAACATCTCCTGACCCAGCCATGAATTCCTTTTGAGGTATGCTGAATTCTTTAATTTGTAGTTTTAGTGTGCAAGTATTAGTAGTTTGCATTAAAACATTGTCATAGATTCTCTTTAATATCATGCTGTAATGTTCCCGTCTATTTTATAGTATCTTTCTTTTGAACTTTGAAGTCAGAGTTGGAAGGTTGCATATAGAAATTCGCGTTTCAGTTTCCTTCTGTTAGGAACTACTAGTATATACTGAGTCTCTCTATATGGTTCCTGTTTCCAGCACATGATGGATAATGCACAGTTTTGCTGTGCTGGAGTAGCATTTACACAGGTTTATCAGACCCACAGCCCACTGCAGCTTTGTATGTGACTTAGCACAAATTTGTAAACTTTCTTAAAATACTAGATTTTTTTGTTCTGTGTTTTTGGTTTTTGTAACTGATTTGCTGGTTTTTGAAAATGAACTTTGGGGACAAAGTATATCCAGTAAGTTCTCATGGGCCCCAGATGGTCATGGACAGCTGGTCACATAGCTCTATAAGATCCTAAATTTTTAACTTTATCTTGTGATTTTTAGCAATATTTTTGATAACTGGATTGTGCAGTGCTCACATGTAGACTGCCTAGGTGACAGTGAGACACTGTTCAATAGAGGGAGCAGTGCAGTGCTAACTCCACATGTTATGCTTGATACAAGTCATATCAAAACCCATGCAAATCAGACATGACACACACTTGTGCCAGTTAGAGAGTAAGCTGAAGTGGTGACTGGTAATAGTATTTCAGTCTGCCCACATGTGTGAAGATGGGGTATCAGGCTATTAAGCAGACAGGTCATCTTCCTTATTTAATTATTAAATGTGAACATAAATTATTTTGTTATAGTAATAAGTATAATAAGAACATTAAAAAATAAAGGAAGTTTTGTTGACTTCTGTACCTGAACTGTGTCACATTTTGTGTGCTAGCCAAGACAGTTCTCTTCAATCTGCACAGCCCCAGTAGCCAGAAGGCTGGAAACCTGCAATGTGCAATTTGCATCACATGCCTTAGGCTTGCCTTTGTCATGTTAGTTTTTATTTAATGTATTCATATGGTACTTGAAACAACAAACCAATAAAGGAAACACACTGTTGCTTTGTTTCCAGAGCATAAACTTCGGATCCAAGCTCTGTGATAATGTTATTAACAAGTATGTCTCTGTTCTGATGTTATCAGTACCCTAAAACTGACTCTTACTTATTTTACTGCTGTGGTTAATATCCATGTGTGAAGATGAACTTTATTTTAAGATGGAAATATTTATGGTGCACTGGCAAGTACTGGGGTTCTTAGCCAGGGGAAGCTGAGATGGGAGGAGCACAAGGCAAGAGTTTAAGAGAAGCTGAAACAAGAAAATGACATTTTTGTCTTGTGACAGAAAAAGAAGTTTTTTTAAAAAAAATACATCTTTCTTAAAAATATTCTTGCTTTTCTAGCTCTGTATCAAATCAGTGTCTTTTATCAGAATCTGTACCATCTTCCCAAGTGGACAGTGCCTCTGTGGATAAAGAAATACCTGAAACAGAAGATCTGCAAGGTTTGTACATGAGCAGGCATGGGTTTTATTGTTTCTTCTGCAAGCAAACTGGGGCCGAGGATCAAGGGAAACCTGGTTGCCATGGTATTCGCCTGCCGTTACTGGAGGAGGTGGCTGTGCTTGGCTGGCCCTCATTCCTCTCACCATCTGTGGCTTCCCATGCCTGCTCACACCCTGGCACAAGATCGCATGTGTGTCCCTACCATGTGGATTGAAGTGGTCTGGGGAGGTGTGAAGGCCTCCTAGTAGGAGACAGTGCAGGGGGATATGGGTGGGCGTTTAGGAGGCTGGTAGCCAGCTCTGCATCATGTCCTCCATGTAGGTTCCCAGAGGGAGGCTATGCCCAGGGACAAGATGTGGTTATGTTTACGGATAGACACCCTGGTCATTGAGACTGTCATGGAGTTCACAGGGTGGACATCTGGTAATGTTCCTTGAAGTATGTTTAAATAAGCTTACTAGTTCCCTTTGTTTCATTTTATTCCCAACAAATCCTTAACATAATTCGCCTGTGTAGATTTTGCTATAGCAAGTGAGTCTTTTATGAAGCCAGTACAAAGTCCACATGAAATTCTTAAGTACTGTAAGTGCCCAATTTTTACATTTTAGTTATAAAAAATTTTAAGGAAAGGGAGAGATAAGGGATATTTTAAAAGCAGAAAGGAAAAAAAACCCTTTCAGTTACCACTAGACATGAGAAATAGACAAAGTTAATGTCAGAGCTCTCAGTTTTATTGTAATGGTAGTGGCATGGCTGTGGCCTCAGGCAGGGAGGCTGACAAAGTGGACGTAGCAGGTCAAGGTGGAAATGGTCATATTTCAAAACAGAGTGCTCATTTGGAGGCTGCAGGCAAGCAGCAGTCATCTCTCCTTGTAAGTAGGTGGGGGTTCAGCAGTATGCCTGAGGTTCAGAGTTCTAGGCAGGAGAATGAGCCACAGAGAAGCAGAGAGGATCGAGCCTTCCACATCCTGTTCAGTGATCAGCCATGCACACCACAGGAACATTCAGGCACCATGGATTGAGTAGCAGCTTTGAGGGGTTCTGTTGAGAAGGAAGAAGACAGCCCACTAATCATGAATGAGTTATATATCATGACAGAACAAATTTTTGAAGGTTGACTCTGAAAACAGATTTATGAAGCTTGAGGATGCAGTGACAATTATTGTAGAGTTTAACAAAGAATAAAGATTGTAGGTTGGTGAGCTAAAATAGGAAAGTATTTTACACTGTTCTGGTTCCTCCAGCTAGCCCTGAATAGATTAACTTAAAAAATGGTCATGATGCCATGTTAGGAGAAATAGAGTTTAAAAATTCAAATTCTTTTTTTCGTACATTATTTGGATGACTTTTACATTATATCGTAGAACAACTTAGCATTCAAAATTTCAGCATAGCCAAACCTTTGACAACTGTATTGTACCTTTTACTTGAATTTTTCCCCTACTTTTATTAGTTTGTGTGTGTGTGTGTGTGTGTGTGTGTGTGTGTGTGTGTGTGTGTGTGTGTGTATAATACATAAGGGTTACAATGAACTTGAGAATTTTGTGCACATATATGTCATGTAGACTTCACATTCCCTTCCACCCCATTTTTTGCCCTCTCTACCCCTCCCTCATCTTCCATGACTCCCAACAACTCGCCCATCTGTATTATTTATTTGTATTATGGGTTTCTCATATTAGGGAAACCATACAATGTTTAATCTTTTGAGTCTGATTCACTTCACTAAGCATGGTGGTCTCAAGTTGAATCCATTTACATATAAATGAGTCACATCTGTCTGTCTTTATGGAAGAGTAGTATGCCATTGTACACACATACTGCACTCTTTTTATCTGTTGGTCTGTTGATGGATATTTCAGCGTCTTCCACAATTTATCTATTGTTAGTTATGTTGCTGTAAACATGGGTGTACATGCACCTCTGTCATGTGTTGTTTTTAACTTTTGGAAAGACACCCAGAAGCAATATTGCTGGATCAAATGGAATAATTATTTTCAGCTTTTTGAAGAGTCTCCATATTGCTTTCCATAATAGTTGTATCAGTTCACAGTTCCACCAGCAGTACAAAAGAGTTTCTTTTTCCCCACAGCCTCACCAGTATGTATTGCTATTTGGCCTCTTGGTATACACCATTCTCACTGGGGAAAATTGTATTTGAATTTTCATTTCTCTGATGGCTAAGGATGTTGAACATTTTTTCATATATTCATCATTTAAACTTCTTCATCTGAGAACTGTCTGTTCATTTCAGTTGCCCTTTATAACTGGATCTTTGATTTTGAGGGTTCTTTTTTCTTTAGTTCTTTGCATTCTAATTACCAGCTGCCTGTCTGGGGTGTAGATGGGAAACATTTTTTCCCCTTTCTGTTGATTCTCTCTTCACTCTCTTCATAGTTTCCTTTGCCCTACAGAAGCTTTTTAATTTGATACAATCCTATTTGTTGATTCTGGGGCTTATTTCTATTGCATCAGATGTCCTACTGAGAAAGTCTTTGCCTACATTTATGTCTTCAGGGCCTTTACCTGTTTTGTTCTCCAAAAGCTTGAGTGTTTCTGTTTTAATATCTAGGTCTTTGGTCTACTTGGTACATGGTGATAATTGTGTGTCTAGACTCATTCTTCTGCATTTGGGTAACAACCCGTTCTCCTTGTACCATTTATTGAAGAGGCTGTCCCTTTTCCAGTGTATGCTTTTTAGCCTGTCTTAGTTACTTATTTTGTTGCTGTGGCAAAATACCCAAAATCCACGGTTTAAGGGAGGAAAGGTTTATTTAGCTCACAGCTTCAGAAGGTATCCGCACTGTCTGTTGATGAAATAACTGGTAACCTAGGGAGGAGTTACGTGGCTGAGGTTGGAGAGCTGCTCACCCCATTGCAGACAAAAGCTAAGTGAGTATGCAGACTCAGCAAGACGAGAGCCTTACCAGGAAGAAGCTGTAACAATGTTTCTTCTTTAATTCAAGTTGCCAGTTGGGCCCTGCCAAGGTGGATGCCCACCCCTCTCTCTCTTCCTGGCCTACAAGTCAACAACACATCCAAATATATGAGGCTTTTGGGGGACACTTAAGATCCAAATGATAGCAGCCTCTTTGTCAAAGATCAGGTAGCTGAAAATACGTGACAAGGTTGTCTCTGCATCCTCAGCTCTGTTCCTTTGGTCGACCTATTTTTGTGCCAGTACCATATAGTTTTTATCACTGCTGCTTTGTGATGTAACTTGTCTAGAATTGTAATGCCACAGCTTTTGTCTTGTTGCTCAGGATTACTCAGGCTTCACTTGAGTTTAAGGGGGATGAGTTTTCAGTGTTTAAAATTTCTTATCCTAGTTTTCCAAAAAAAATTTAACTTACATTGTTAAGATTGTCTTCTTTAATTATAAATACACACAAATATAAATGTATATGTGTGCATTCAGATAGACACACACGCATGATTTCCCTGTTAGATGATTACAAATTCAGAGGATGTTTTCTTCATCTATTTAATAGGTAGGTGAAAAAATACAGAAAATACCTTTGCCTCAGTCTTAGGATTATTATGCAGGAACTGGACCCTGGGCTACTACCTTTAGGCCAGTGTGCTTAGCACTGGACAGTATGTGGATTGGGATGGGATGGGCATGTGTGTTCCTGATGACACACCCACCCCTCCCACACTCCCACTGTTTCCGGAGTACAACCAACTGGTTGGGCAAGCTACACAAGTACTTATTTTCTTCCGTATTATTCCACATTCTCCCTCAAGGAATGTTTAGTCAGCTAGGAGACTGTTCATGATACAGGATGGTCTCTGGTTGTGAGTTGCAGCCATAGACCTAAGCAAGAATTTCCTACCCTGTGCAGCATTTTTCTCTGTAGGATCCCGTGTATGATTAGGATCTGCTGCCACCACGTGGGTGGAACTGCTTTTGCTCTGGCCTCGTGGCTATGAGCAGTTTTTCTCACGTTAAATGAGAAGTTAGCATATCGTGACATGTTGGTTATTTAATTATATTTTAACTTTGAATAATAACAGTACCTCCTGCAGTATCACTTAGTGTACGTCTAGTTTCCAGTTTACAAAAGCTAGATTCAAAAAAAAAAAATTTTTTTTCAAAGCATTTCAGTGGACACTAAACTATTATACTTGCTGCATTATTAAACAGCATGCCTCGCTGGTTAACCTCTCAGGCCCTTAGCTTGGGGTCACATTAAATAGTGTATGAAATTTATAGTTTTTATTTTTATATCTTGACCCACATATAACTTCTTAGCTTCATTTTTATTGCTGTTAAGGGAGAATAACATCCTTGTCCATTTTATAGGGATTTAAAAATTATTGAGACAGTAGAGGTGAAATGAGCTCAATAACTGCAGAGTATATTCTTATTTTATATATTGTCCATGTGATTTGGAAATTATAGGAGGCTTAGCATAAAAGAGAATTTATAACTATCTTAACAGTAGAGTGAAATCATGTATTAAGAAGGTGAGCTGCCCATCACTGAAGCATTCAAAGAAAGCCAAATTAAAGACAAAGCCAGAGGAGCCAGTGCACCAGTGAATGACCCTTTCCCACTTTGAGAGCTCCTGACTTCATCCAAAGATGAGTGCTTATATATTGCTTTACAGCAGTCAGAGGGGAATATCTTTGAACTAATTTAGAAAGGTTTATTTGCTTCAAAAAACCAGAGATTTCTTCTGAATATGGATTAATTGGTGAGACTAGTCAAAGCAGTCTTTATAACAGAGTTGGAGGGCTAACAATTTCCACTTTCACTATAATCAAGACTCTGCTACTGAAATCTGGAAGCTCATCTGGATAGGAGGAATGGAATGGAAGGTCCAGAAACTCACTTGGTGTCTATGGGACACTTGATTCTCAACAAGGGTGCCAAGATCAGTCAGTGGAGAAAGAAAAACCGTAACAGATGATCCTAGGACAGCCATATCAGCATTCAGAGCAATGAACTGGACTCCTACTTACACCATGTATAAAATTTCACCCTTTTTTAGATAGGTCATCTAAATCAAGAGCAGCCAAAGAAATTGAATCACCTCATAATTAGAATTTTTGTTTTGAAGAAGACAAAGAAAAATAGCTGAATGAGAGAGAATACCTATAAATCATTTATCTGATAAAGCATAAATAATTATAGTTCAAGAACAGTAAAAAAAGACAAATAGGTAAAGGAAACTGAGCATGAGAATGTAGCCCTGTAATCCCAGCTACTTGGGAGGCCAAGGCAGGAGGATCACAAGTTTGAGTCAAGCCTGGGCAACTTAGCAACTTAGTGAGACCCTGTATCAAAATTTCAAAAGGCTGAGGATATGCCTTAGTGGTCACTGGGTTCAGTCCCATGTGCTGAGGGAAAACAAAGGATTTGAATAGACATTTCTACAGAGAAAATACACCAGTTGCCAGCAAGCTCAGGAAAAACAGCTCAGCTTCATTAGTTGCTAGAGAAGTGTGAATCCAAACCATATTGAAATACCACTTCACACTCATTTGGATGGCTGTAATCAATAAGTGTTTTCTAGGATGTATAGAAAATTTAGAACCCTCATGCACTGTTGCTGGGATTGTAGAATGGTACAGATGCTTTGGAAAACAATCTGGCTGGTTCTAAAGAAATTGGAAAGAATTACCAAATGACATAGCATATTTAATCCTAATTTCTAGGAGCCTTAGAAATGTGTCCTAAGCTGGGGGTGCAGCACTGAAGAAGAGTGCCTGCCTAGCATGCCCGACCTCACAGTCCTGGCTCCACTTCTCAGTAAGGCACATGGGTGAAGGTGGCCTCACACAAACCCTGTGCCTGAGCGGGTAGGCAGTATTATTCAGAATACCTTCAATCACGGAAACAGCCTAGATGTTTGGGTAAAGAAACATGGCATGTCCATATGTGGAATATCATTCAGCCACAGAAAGGGGGGTGGGGAATTCTGCTTTATGCTACTCCTGAGTGAACCTGGAACTGTGCTATTAATGCTCTAAATAAAAGAAGCCAGGTTCAAAAGGCCGCATACCATATGTGTGGTTCATTCGAATGGAGTATCCCAAAAAGGCCAGTCTGCAGCTACAGAAGAGAGATAAGCAGTTGGCAGGAGCTGCACACTTCAGGAGTTACTGTCAGTATGGGTGAGGTTTGCTTTAGAAATGACATGGGAAGGAATTGCAAAGGAGTGGTTTTCTAATCCCATTGGTGTATGAAAATGACTAAACTCGTCATGTTGACTAATTTTATGATGTGTTATTTATAACCTTTCCCAAGCCCACTCTATAGAGCCAGTGAAGAAGGCTTTTGCTGGGGAGAAATGCAGGAACAGAAGTATATACAGATAGAAAATATGGCATTTCGGAAACATTGAGGGGACCAGTTACTAATGTGGCCGGTTCAGGTGTGTATGTGTTGGAACTAAGCTAGAAAGGTGATTTGGAATCAGAGTGTGGAAAATCCTTAGGAAGAAAGTAAGTTTGAAGGCTTTAGTGGGTTTTTTTTTTTCCATTTTTTTGTTTTGCTTGGTTTTTATATGTGTGTAGTGATGGAAATTGAACTTAGGCCTTTCGTGTGTTCAGCAGGTGCTCTCTCACCAAGCTGCTGCCTACTGTGGGAGATTAGTGGAGCAGGTCTCTTGCCACCAGATGTTTCTGACAGAGCCTGGCTCTTAGAGGGCTGCTGTGTTCAGTAGCTTCATGTAGCTGGTGAACTCTGGACATGTGGCTGGTCAGAGTGAGACTGTTGGCATGTGACTGAGTTCTAGTTACACTGTAAATGTGATAGAGAAAAGGGGTTAATCTACCCCCAAAATGTAAAATCAGTTGTTACTTTTTGTATTGATTATATTTCGAAATGGTAACGTATTTTACTTGTTTTTAGTTTTTAATGTGGCTCTTGGAAAAACACTACAGCTCTTTTCTTTGGGATGCTACTACTAATGTAAGAGTATTTTTCTCCTGAATGTTGACATTTCTTTCTCATTCTGTAAAGGTTTTTTGAGGTAGGAATAGCCTAAAGTTCATTCAGTTTAAGCTTTCATCATACATATAAGTAATTAGGCACAGGAGAAAGAATTTTATCATGGTGGGTCATTGTCAAAGTCTGCATTGGCTCTGTGAGTATCGAGCTCTTGGCTGTGCATCAGCCCTGAGGTGCAGAAGGGAGCAGAAATGGTCCTGTCTTCCAAGTGACTGGGCTGATGCTTGGCTGGGGTGATAGCTTGTGGTCCCTTGCTTGTCTCATGTGACAGGGGCCATGGGTACTATCGATAGCACCTCTAGAAATAAAGGGAAGAAAGAAATGCTTAGTCGAATACTTGAATGAGGAGGCTTGTCTCGACCCTTAAAGGAACCAATGTGTGTGTTAAATTATATAGTATCTACTTCCAAGACTAATGAGATATTTTAAAGAAATGTTTGGGGCTACCTGTTAATACCATCTTAGGTTGTTATATTTTTCATATGTATGGATATACCCCAAGCAGAAGAAGTCCTTAAATAATTTTGTGTACTTACTTACTTGTGCACTTTTTCTGTCTCTCCTCCTGGTTACTCTTGTGGGTGACTCTTCACATGGATAGTTAAACCAACTTTTCCTGTGCAGTGCTATTTGAAGCATCTTCACGGTAGGAGCCAGTAGACTGCCCAGTAAAGATTCTCATTAGAAATTAGGTTAGTAAATGCCATACAGTTCATTTAATGACCTTCGTGTTGCCACACAGGCTCCTAAATAGGCTGTTTGGCGTGTAGGTGCACGATTAGTTTTCATCCACTCTTAATTCCTAACAAGCAGGTGTTCCATCTCCAATTCTCATTTCCAGCTATGAAAAACTGCCTTGTTCAGAGGAAACTGACCCTGTTTTAGCTTTAATTTCTATTAATAAGATTCGGGTCTTTGGCCTGCTGGCCCCTGTATAGCTTTATTTGGAGACTGAGTTATTTTAACATACCTAGAATGGGATAAGGCATTCTTTTGTCTTAAATCTCCTATGTAACTTGAGGAAACAGTCATTTCTGGGAATTGTAGGCTTTCGCAGAGTACTGTATCATCCTGCCTGGGAGCTCATTTGGTGGCTGGTCAAACTCATGCTGCCAGACTCTACCTTCAGGTAAGCGGAAGTGACCTCCATCTCATAAGGACTTAATTGAGATTTATCATTCCCAAACTTGAGGAGCTCGTAAGCTTCTAGACTGCCTCATAAACAGGAGTATGTTTTTCTCAGCTAAAATGAAGCCGTCTGCCTTACGTATTTAGGGTCAGGATTGTGAAATGTCCCTGTTGAGGTGTGTAATAGCAATTGTATGCGTAGCAGGTAGTACGTCTTTACTCTTCTCCATTTCTAGATATCAATTACCAATGTTTGTGTCTTAGTAAGCCACTTTTCTTAAAGATACAAACAGGCACACATTAAAACTTGTGGTAGTGTTATTACCATTAAAGCATTTTCTCTGAGTATCTTTGTATTTGGAGAAGTTCGCTTTTATGGCTTACAGATTTCAGAGACAGTACATACAGGTTGATTTCTAATGGCAGCTTAAATTATTTCTGAGCTCTCTATGCATAGCTGACCCTTGTTTGATACCGTCCTGGGTCTGGGATAAGACAGTGAGGAAGACATTACCTCTGTGAAACTCACATTGTAGGGATATTTGTTTATTGAAAAGAAGAGGAATTGGAAGGCCTTATACATTTGTATTCTGTGTTAAAGGTCATCATTTATATCCCTAGAGCTTTCTCCTGTCCCGCCTCAGTGTGTCAAGTTAGTAACCATACAGTAGAATTCTCTGTTAGTGTACACTTATCTGTTTGTAATGTTTTGCCTGATCTCATATTTTATTAAGATACAAGAGAGTATACTAACATCAGCAGGTCGGAATGCATATAGCAAGCATGCAAGCATCTGCTTTGTGAAGTTCACTGTTAGCTGCTGGAGTTTCAAGTAGGAAATAAGATACCATCCCTGTCTTGGTGGGCCTCTGGTGTAGGTAGGGAAACAGGACATCTAGCCAGGCATGTAACTCACTTACTCAGTTCATCAGATATTTACTGAGCAGTTAGAGGCACTGGGATAGGCACTGACTATGGGATGAACAGGAAAGTTCCTATTCTCAGAGAATCCTCACGTAGCTGGGTAGAATCTAGCAGGCAGTTTATACATGTGAGAAAAATGCTGTGGGGGTTAGGGTGGGCATCCATTCCCAGGTTCAGTAGGAGGCAGAGGAGTACATCGGGATGAATATGAGTTAACCAGGTAAAGGGCTGTAGAGTGTGCTGCTGGGAAGACTGGAAACCCCAGCCTGATGCTGGGTCATGTGTCCAGGGATTGCAAGACTTCGGGATCTCACAGGGAATGATGAAGCAAGGCTAGAAAAAGGATGAAGAAATCCTGAAGGTCTAGCGTTTAAGACACTTGATAGGACATCACCATATGTGCACATGGGGTAGATGCTAGGTGCAAGTGGAAAGTGTGGGTTGAGGAGAGGCACAGGCTAGAGGGTATTGAGGTTCATCTGAGCTAGGTGTTAGAGAACTGAGACAGGGAGAAGGCACACATCTTGTCCTTTGAAGAAGACCGCCATGGGATGAGGAAGGCTGAGGCCCTTGGAAGGGTATTCAGAGGTGCAGGAGGTGCCGCTCGCTCCCAGTGCAAAGTGGGAGCAGGGTGCTCGCTGTGTGAGAACGCAGTGTCACGTCTGGGGAAGGGGTTGTGGCTATGACCCTGGTGGTAGGACTTAGGTCTGTGTCCCTGTGCCGCATTAGGGTGACATTTGCATATGGCTGTGTTGTTGCGCATTCCACTAGACTAACCAGGTTGCACTGGCAAAGGTGTGTGTGTGTGTGTGTGTCTGTGTGTGTCTTTTGCCGAATACATACTTACTAGAGAAATTGGAAAATAAATTTTAAACCAAAAGAAGAAAATCTATAATGTGCCTTTTAGTCATTAGTCATGTCAGTTGTCTAAGCTGGATTATTATCTATATGTGTGTGTTCTGATACTTACCTAAGTTTAACTAAAAGAGGGTCATATTTTATAAACAATTTATGAACATCTTGTCGTGCTAATAAGTAAGTTCCTCACCCTCTGAAATGGGGTGGGGTAAGGGACAGCCACCACCTAGGTATCAAAATCTTACTGGATAATTAAACTGGACCAACCTCCTATTTTTGTTAGCTTCAGTGTCGGACACAGCACAGCAGCCACCTGAAGAGCAAAGCAAGTCCCTTGAAAAACCAAAACAGAAAAAGAACCGCTGTCTCATGTGCAGGAAGAAATTGGGGCTTACCGGTAAGGAAGTCCATCACGTGGCTTGGAATTATCTTTTAAAACAACGTGACTTACTGACTTTAAGAATGTTTTTATTCTCATGAGTTACTGCTGGATACACATTAGCTTCTGTTTGTTGGTTTTTAACTTTTGAGATGGGATGTCACTAGGTTGCCCAGGCTGGCCTGGAATTTATGCTCTTGCCATGTCCCTGAATAGCTGAGATTACAGGTATGTGCCACCGTGCCCAGCTTCTGAATTTTTTTAAGGAAAAAAAAAATGGCTTTAATTATATACCTGAAAGTGAAACGAATGGCTTTTCTCTTAAAAATATATTTCAGCTTGAGAGTCAAGGTCAAGAGAGAACGGTCAGTATGCCAGAGTTCGGACAGAAAGATGTAACCCCACCTTCCAGAAGAGAAGTAGTAGGCAAGCTGGGAGTGTCATCTGTGTGTGAAATGAGGGTGACGACAGGTAGTATGGGTCAGTGGGGTAAGGTGGGGAAGCAGTGCAGTCTGGTGCTACCCACAATAAGTAGTATGTGTTGCTACTGTGTCAGTAAGAGAGAGAAATACTTGGACACATTAAGCAGAGGATTTACATGAAGTACAGATTACCTGGGAATTCAAGGGCTGGAGTACTCTAATTTATATAAAGAAGGGACTAGAGGCCTGCCTGCCAAGCAAAGATCATGAAGGCAGCTGATGGAAGTAGGAGCATGGCAGGGAGAAAGAGCAGCTTGAACTGACGCTCCCAGAAAACAAAAGAAGAGAGCTTATTCAGGCTGAGAAAGGGGGTTAGAGATAGACGGTTATGGACTTGGGTATCTGATTGCTAACATGAGGTTGCAGCTATAGTTAGTTAAGCTTACTGTTTATCTTGTCTAGGGTGATTGATTACTTTGCATAAAAATCTTACTTGTGACAGAGAATAATAAGATTTTGAATGAAAATTATGCTTTAGGTTTAGGATTACTTTAAGCTAAGAACAAATAGGAGGTAAAAAGAAAGGAGATTAGCTTCTGATATCAAGATGTTTTAAACTTGCTCACACCTTACTAAATATATCTTTTTAAAGTATAAAACATTCAGATTTATTTCTGATGCTGAGGACCTAACTCATTGCCTAATACATTCTAAGCAAGCACTTTATCATTGAGCT